>VWPU01003050.1:14435-216969 GCA_013398955.1 Callaeas wilsoni
AAAAAAAAAAAACACCTGCAAATAATACTGCAGAGAAGGTTATGGACAGAGGAGTTTCTTGCAATGTGGCAATCAGAAGGGAAAAATTCTGAGGAAGGGACATGATTTCACAGAACCTTGGAAATATCATGGTGTTAGCAGTGGATAGAATTTTTATGTTGTGAGTACCTGTACTTCTGTTTTGGTTTATGATTATTTGTCTTTCCAGCTGTAAAATCTGTCTTTTAAAAGAGGAGGAATGCTCATAAGTGGGAGCTATTGTTTAAAATACTGTGCTATGTTAAAGGATTAGTCTGTGGTCTGCAAAAGTAAATTTATTTTTGGATTGCATACCTCATGATCATATTTAGGTGGTAAACAACTCTGATCTTTGTTGCTGGCACAGCTGCAATTGCATAATGTCTTTTCACTGATAAAAGCGAATCATTTTAGTATTTCTCTCTTTTAATTACCATTGGTATTCTTCCAGGAAACAAGCTTCTAAACTAAGATAATTTTAAAAGTGAACTTGTACATTTGAGTAATTTAATACTTATTTTACTACAGGTCAGATCCTCCAAGTAGTTAGAACTGCAAATGGAGCTCAGTATATCATTCAACCACAGCAGCCAGTGGTTCTACAGCAGCAGGTTATACCACAAATGCAGCCTGGTGGAGTACAAGCACCTGTTATTCAGCAGGTAAAGGAAATTTTTTTAATAGGTACACTTGGAAAAAAAAAGCATGCTAGTAATCACTAAAGAGACTTGAATTTTTGTGAGCAAGTTGAACTAGAACACAAACTCAGAAACAGTATAATTAAATGAAAGAGAAAGTTGTGTCAAGTGTGGCAGGGGTTTTTTGGTTATTTTTTGTGGTGGTGTTTTGGTTTTTTTTCCTGAATGAACGATCTTGAAATCTTGTTCTCAATGTCACTTTTATTCTTGCCAGATACTGACTGGCTGAAGTTTAAAATTTCTTTTGTGCACCTCCTGATGACAGTTACATTATGTGCATAATCCTAGTCTGCATAACTTGTAAATTAATTGAAATTACTCTGAGTCGCATAACACGTAGAACAAAATACCTAAAATTGACACTCCTTGGTTATTTTAGTAGTGAATACAGTATGTTTCAGAAAGATTTTTGTTCATCTACAAGGTCAGCTGTGTGTCCAGACTGTGTTAGCATTGAATTTAGCATAGTCACATTGTCATAGTGTCACAGTTCTGCAGTTTAAGCATGACTAACAACTCATAAAGAGTTTAATTTTTTTTATAAGGAAGATTTTTAAAAGTAATCTTTTACTTGAATTAAAACATTCCAGTGCTGTGTTTGGAACTCAGGTGTGGTGGTGGTCCTCATGTTTTAGAATTGATAGACTTTGATAATTTATTAAATTTAGCAATGCAAAATGCAGAAAATGAACACCAAGTAGTGCAAGAAGGCATGTGAATAAAATTATGTACCTGATATAGGTGGAATATTTGTAACTCTTCTTTAATTAGTTCAAGTCAGATTGATATGCTTTAATTGTTTTCTTTGAGCCTGTGATGTGGTAGTCTGTCACGTTAGCAGCCACAGTACTTAAAATGATATTCCATCAGGTTTTGGCTCCTCTCCCTGGAGGGATTTCCCAGCAGACAGGAGTGATTATTCAGCCTCAGCAGATCCTGTTTACAGGAAATAAAACTCAAGTTATACCTACGACAGTGGCTGCCCCTACACCAGCTCAAGCACAGATTCCTGCAGCTGGCCAGCAGCAGCCACAGCAACAACAGGCACAACCACAAGCACCACTCGTTCTCCAAGTTGATGGAACAGGGGACACATCATCTGAAGAAGAAGATGATGAGGAAGAAGAGTATGATGATGATGAAGAGGAAGAGAAAGAAAAAGATGGAGGTGAAGATGGCCAAGTTGAAGAGGTAAACTTAATGTTATGGTTGTGTTTCAATTAATTTTTTTTGTTGGTATTGTAAAGAAAACTATCTATATCAAATAATAGAATTATTTCAGAAATTTTGAGGATATAACTTTTATCCTTGTACTTCAGATTCTTTATTTCCAATATTGAAGTTGTGAAAATGGTGTGTATTAGCAAAGCACCTTGAAATGCAGCTTGGGGGAGGAGGTGTGGAGGACACAACAAAAATTGGCTGTGACCAATGCCATTTAAAACACTTCAATAGGAATATTTTTGATGTTACGGAGAGGTCAGTCATAAAACCATGTAACCTTCATGAGCAAACAGAAATAGTCAACTCCACTTGGGACCAAGTGTGTACAAAAGCAGGGTGTTAAGACTGACAAAAAGGAGAGCAATATTTGGTTCACTAATGGCACCAACAGATGTGGTCTACTTGTATCTCATTGGCTATTCCATTGCTTTCTGTTACACTGAAACGAGCTCAAGAACTCAAATTTGATTATAAAGCATGTTCTAGAAACACATCTGACCTTGATTTAATAAAATAAGGAGACAGGAACAGGAGTGAGTTGTTACGTTCTTAATAATACGTGCTTAATTTAGACATTGAGTTGGCTTGGTTTTGGACTTCAGCCAGTAGTTCTTACTGAGTTTTGGGGTGTTGCATCAAAAAGCCCCACAAGAATAAGAATTTGTAGAAAAAGGGTAGAGGGTGGGGAAATACTACAAAGTTAAAAGTACTGATACTTGGTCTCAGACAGGAAGCTTGGTACTCTCTAGATCTGTCCCTGAGATGCATTTTGAGCTGCCAGATTACTTCCAAACTTCTCTACAGCCTTTCCAATTATTTTAGATTCCATTTGCAAGATATGCAGGTAAAACTTGTAAATAATCAGATTTTCTGTAGTACGTTTACAGTGGTGTCTTAACACTATTTTTCTGTTACAGATTACAGGTTGGGTTCACATCACTTTTCCGTTATATCATTCAGCACTGATGTCAGTTTGAATGTTTTAATAGTTGCCTTATTAAGTATAGGTCATCATTCTTAAGTGTGCCTTGACCTTAATATGATAGCATTCTGAGGGAATTTTTTATATGCTAAGATTTCATGATCAGCATGTCAGAAATCTTTTATTTTTTGCTTCCTTTGCTCCTCAGCAGCTACTTTGAGTGGACCACTTCCTTAAAGATTTTGAGCTCAGTTAAATATGCATTACTTTGAATGGAATTAGGACCTCTATTACACCTTCTTCTCTCACTAGTGTCTCTTCCATTTAGCTTATATATTCGGGAGTATATTTGTTGCCCTGTGTTTATTAGTGGTTGTTTTAGCTGTTGAAGTGTTTGTTATTCACATAAGAGTGTGTATATTGAGGTTTGTTTTCAGTTTTGGTACATCAAATGTGAATAAGACATTAGAGTTTTACTGTTACGGTCACATCAGTCCCTGTGTGCCCTTAAAAATTCAACTCCATGGCTTATTCACATTTGATGTCACCTTTGCTTAGCTGCTTTACAAAAATGAAAACCTGCATACTTTTGTATGAACATTTACAGTGAAGGAGCAAGAATGGAATAGTTGTGTTTGACAAAAGGCTGCAGTGCTCAGAATCTGGCCTGGACATTGAAGTTCCAGACTAAAATTCATAAGGGTATCTTCTCAGGATGGAGGGTAGGCAGCATCAGCACTCTATTGGAAAGCCTAATGTTCCCCACCTCAACTGTGTTTTGGGTCCCGCAGTTCATAGACAACACTGTAGCCTCATGTTAATCATCAAAGTGACAGCTCTAATCTTGCCAACCATCCTAACTTTTTGCGTGTGTTTCTTTCAGGAGCCTCTGAACAGTGAAGATGATGTGAGTGATGAGGAAGGACAAGAACTGTTCGATACAGAAAATGTTGTTGTGTGCCAGTATGATAAGGTAAATCTCTACAGAAAACCATCCAAGAATTTTTCTTTCTCTGTTCCTCCTATCAAATCATAATTTTTAAGTAGTGTCTTTGTGACTTTTAAGTACAGGTAGATCTGTACAGACTATAATGTGAATGGAAATAAAAGAAGTACCTGTAGATTTTAAAACAGGTTTGTGTACCATGTTTGTACTAAACTTGGTAATGAATAAAGCTTAGAAAAATTTGGCTGCATTTTACTTTTCTTCATCATGTCTTTCTGTGCCCTTTAACAAAAGGGCAGCCTTCTGGGATCAGGAGAGGTGAACTATTGTAAGTTTGTACATTTATTGTGGCTATGAACAGGAAAATTACTTGTCAGGATTTAGGCTTGTGGAAAACTGTTCCTTGATCACTAAAAGCATCTTTTCTGGATGATAGGATAGTTACCAGAGGAGAATGCTCTTTCTGTGCTATTCATTGTACTGTATGAAATGGCAGTGTGGAAAGCTTATGCTTGTTTTGCTTTAAATGCTGCTGAACTGTCTTGCAAGAATTCAGTTATTACAGGGGATCATGTTTTCCCTGGAATGTGCAAGGATTCATCTGTGCTAGAATCTTTTTAAATGTGTCTAGACAAGATCAGAACATTTTGGCTGAGGTAGTACACAGATTATTTGATGTGGATTTTTTTTTTCTTTTCCTGTACTTGATTCATTGGACTACAATGAATAGGGATTCTTTTTAAAGCAGAAGAAAAAAGCTGTAAGCTTGTTGAATAAAAGCTCCTACGTTGCAATGAATGGCTGTGTTAGCAAGTCTTCAGTTATGCCCAGACTCTGCTTAGACTTGCTGTCAAATTCAACACAGAATTTAAGATAAAGTGGTATCAGTATCTACATCCCAGCCATCTGTCTCCTCCAGACTGTAATCCAGAACTATTTTGAGGCAGTTTGTGGGGAATAGTGAGGGACCTCAGAACAGCAGTCAGAAAAGCTTATTAGGAGCTGCTGAAGCTGAGCAACAGGAACTACTCTGAAATCCTCATCCTCTCAAAGTTAAGAATGAGAACTTGGTAGGGAACAGTATCCATCATTAACTTCCAGTGCCACATGCTCTGAAAAGACTTCATCTCTTTTCAAGCAATCCTTTTTCAGTTTGCCTCTAAAATATATAGGTTCAGCTTAGATCTGAGCAGTTCCCTCCTGCCCAGCGTCCTGCATCAGCTGATGGTGGGTGCTTCTGGAGCTATGAGACAAGGACAGGCAGGTAGCAATGCTCCTGTAGAGCTTTTTACCATCCTTTTGTGAACTGTCTCTTGAGGAAGAGAGAGTGCCTTCTTCTCAAATGACTGACAGAGGATTTTTTCCTGTACTTGTTAGAAATCAATTTGATTATTTTTGTATTCTTGAAAACTTATGACAAGAAGTTCCATAAATGTATTGTGTGATGTGTGGAGGATCACGTCATTTTTAAACCCATTAGTTTCACATGATACTTCCTAGTTCTAAAGAGTCTTTTCTTTTTTGCTTTCTTGGTGCTGTTTACAATATTGCAGACCATCATAACCCTCCTCAGTCGTATCTTTGAAATCAGACTTGTTGTCTGATGCACTTGTTGTTATTTGTACAGCTGTTCAAACATTTGATTGCTCTTACTTTCGTTCTCCAGATCTGTTTTATTTTTCTGTATCTTATTTGTAAGGGTAGATAAGGTTTAGGGAGGAGCACTGGTAACACTTCACTTTATTTACTGGTCTAGCAGTGTTCTGCAATAGTTGATGTATACTTTTGGCCCTACTGAACACAGCTGCTGATATTCTCATGGGAAACATGAGAATACGTTCTCTTAGAACATTGGAATCTCATTCCTGACTTGTAATTGTTAGTTCAAACCCACCACTTTTATTGTTCTGTAAATTGAAATTGATTTTTTTCCCCATTGTTGCGATCTTTGTATGCCTTGAATGCCACCATTGTTTTCTTACACAATGAGTTAGGGCAGTAACATCGTTCTGCAGCTCTTCCGTAGCTGGTTTTTGTATCATCAGTACATTTTGTCATTTTTCAGATCCTTAGTGAGCTCTTAAACCGTGTAGATTCCAACCAGCACAGATCTTCGCTGGAATGAACTCATTTTCCTGTAAAACTGTGTTCTTACCCGTTTTCCCATCTTTATTCAGTTATTCATCTGAGGACCTTCCTTGTAACCTCATGGCAGCTAAAATGCTTCTGATGAGGGATTTTTCTGGAATGTCATTCAGTAGGGAAAGTAGTGTACATAAGCCAGACCTTTCCTTGTTTCGTTTATTTGCTGTCTAACTTTTGCCACTGACTGTCTTTTTTCCAGCTTAAAGTGAGAATAGGTCAAGCAGTACTACAAAAATTAGTAGAATGATATGGTCATAGCTGTTTTGGTGCTACATTACTGTTTCTACAGCGCTAATGGTAGATGGTGAGACTTCCTATGCTTGGTAAAAATTGAAAAATTGCAGCAGGGTTTCCTGGTTTTATGACTTAGGTAAAATTTTAACTTTTTTCTAGACAATCTTTTGTCTAGAATTACATCTTTGTTCCATCTGCAAAAGTTTATGATAAACTTTCTTTTTGGACAGCATTTCAGCTTTCTGAAAAGTCTTTGCTTTCTTTGAGTATCTGCTCATCTGGTGATCTTTTGCTCTTTCAAATGCAATTTTTGATAGAGTCCAAGTATTTGTCTGCTCTGTGCTTACAGTATGCGGTGCGGGGATTTTTTTGTTGTGGTTTTTTTTTGTTTGTTTGTTTTTTTCCCAAAGTTTACTCCTCTGCCTTTAGACTGAATTTTGTTCAATTTTCTTTAGTTTTAAATTAAGCATATAGGCTGGACATCAGGAGGACTGTCTTCACAGAAAGGGTTGTTAAACATTTATGGGAATGGGTTGCCTGGGGAGGTAGTGGAGTCATTGTCCCTGAAGGAGTTTAAGGAAAGACTGGGTGTGGCACTCAGTATTTTTAATAATTTAGTAATGTATGTCTAATAGTTATTTATTTTTTTTCTTGCCCTTTTAATTTACTTATGCATTATTACCTATTTCTGATGCAGAGTAATAGGTTAATGTTTTTGCCCTGTTTTTAGATTCACAGAAGTAAAAACAAATGGAAATTTCATCTCAAAGATGGCATCATGAATCTTAATGGAAGAGATTATGTATTTTCCAAAGCCATTGGGGACGCAGAATGGTGAAGTTTTAAAAGACAAACAAAAGAACTCCCTGTAAAAGGAAAAAAACAAAACAAAAGCAGGAAAGGTTGAGACTTGGATGTATACTCCAATCAAAATGTGTATCTGCACATCAGAAATAAACAAAAGTATTGGAACAAAGGTAAAATGTGGCAACAAAGACACTACTTCAGATGAGCAAGCCATGGACTGTAGCAGCTATAGCATTGTCTGGGAGCTGGTTTTGTGTGTTAGGAATACCTTAATTATCAATTCTACATACAGGTACCTACAGCTGGTATTTAGCATGTAAGGCTTTGTCCCCCCTGCCCTTGAGTTAAGATTTTAAAATACTTCTTCCACTGATTGAAGGAACTATTCCCTTTGATAGATTATTAATCTGAAAATGCTTATTGTGTGTACAAATCTTTGCTTTGAACACTTCCTTTTGGTAGTGAGGATGGTCAGAATCTTACTTAAACTGCGTGCAAGCTTTGTACAGAAGGGTAAGAATTAAGGTGTTAAATTTTAAATAACTTGTATAAGGAAAATATTTTTAATTCTGATATGCTCATTAATTATTATATCTATTTGTTATTTTAATGCAGTTCCCCATAAACAGGTTGTTGTTCCTAGCAGTTACAAAATGGTAAAATGATTATTTCTATTTCAAAATTACTTTAATTTCATGTCATAGATTTTATCTAGGGCTGCATTTTTCAAATTTGAAGCACCTCATCCCCCACAAAAGTCAGATTGCTTAAGTTGTTAATTACATTCTTGCTGTTTTGTGGTGGTTCAGCATCACTGAACTGAAACAAATAAGTTTCCCTTGATTTTTTAAAAAACAATTTTTTAAAGGGTTTAGAGACCTTTTAAATCCAATATCTAGGCAATGCCATAATAGATGCATTCCTTTACCTGCTTACTATGTATGTAGTCCAGACAACAACAAATAATTCAACAGACCACAGGAATGACTAAATTTTTAATGGAGAAAATCACATAAAAATTCTAACATCCTGGCTGCAACTCTTAATCAAAGATCTGCTTTACTAAAAAGTATAGCCAGAAGTTACCTGCAGCAGTTAATCTCTCTACAGTTTCCAGATGGTGTGTAATTTCAGGAAGAGAGCTGCACAGCTTTTGAGAACACAGATTTTGTTAGAGTATCTTTAGGCTGTTTTGGTAACAGCAAATCAAGCAGTCAGATGCACTAAACCTTGTGTAGTCACTTTTTTCACTTGCCTTTTTTATTGTTTGTTTGTTTGGGGTTTTTTTGTGTTCGATTTGTGAAAAGCAACAAAGTTATTCCCCCCTCCTTCCCTTTCTCACCTCAGAAGCTGAAGAACTTTTCTTCCTGCATAGGTCATTCTTGCAAACCCTGCTTTTGGAAATGCAGTTACTTTTGAACGAGGAGAGGGAATGGGCATTATACTTCAGAAACTGTTGAGGAAGGAAGTTCATGTGGCTCACCATTTCAAAAAAAATTTTGCATTTTGTTGGGTGCTTGAAAAGATGATGCAAAAAGGACACAGCAAAGATAATTTTTACTAAATTAGATAAGACTATGAGAAGCAGACATGATTTCTGACTTTATTTTTCTCTTGAAAATGAGACATCTTAAACATTGTTTAACAAAGTCACAAGTGTATTTTAGCAGTATGTAACAACTGCTTTAATTTTCATTCTCGGATTCATTTGCCTCCAAGTGCATTTGTAGTCTCAGTAGTATGTAGAAAAATCACAACAAATTGTAAAGAAGGTTTTATTGCTGTGATTTTGTACACCTGTGCTCTCCTTGATAATGACTAAAACTGCCTGTAGGCTATGTCTAGAGCCATATGGTTGTTGGAAAGCCGTCTACATTCATAAGCTTTATGAAAAGTTAATTGATGATTCTTCTAATTGATTCTTCAGTAATGGAATCATCATTTAGAGTGCATTTTTAGCTTGGGGCTTTCAAGGTATCTCAAACTGATTGGTGTTTGCTTTCTTCTGAGCAATGCAGATAATTTATTTTTTTACCACTGTTGACACTTCTATGTACAACTGCAAGGAAATCAATAATATTCCAACTAATTCCTTCCCTCACCTTTTCCATGTCTGTTACCAGTAAGTCTTAAGTAGTGGACTTCAGAGAAATTCCCATAATGCTGCACAACCAAACCAATAAAAGGAAGACACATCCCTTTAGCGATAGATTCCTTTTTATACTACTGGAACCCAGTTTACTTGTGCAACACTTTGTTTTCATACAACTTAGTGATATTTCTCACCCACATACGTATACTAGAAGCTGCATAGCCTCTCTATTTATTTTTAAGGGGTAGCTGAACTTTAAAGGTAATTAAGCTTAGTCTGCTCTGAAGGATGTTAGAAGCTTTCTGAACTTGCACAGCCTCTTGCAAGCTAATTGTATGGTATGCTTTTCAGATAGGTTTTGTCTTCAAATGCAAATATCTGTGAAGTTTTGGGAAAGCCAGTCAAACCATGCACATACCAAACTGTGCTCTTATTGCTACATCAAGTGTTCCTTTTTTTAAGTCAAAAAGCATGTTTTAATTTCGTTTTATTGTAGCAGCTTGCTGTAAGATTGTAGTTTGCTTAATTTTATTATTGTACTTGAATTTTTAATCATGGTTTTAACTATATAACTGAACAGACCATTTCATTAGGTTCAAAAGAAACCATTCCTTTCAGAGGGCAAGGGATTCCCATGTTCATAAGTGATTTTTTTTTTCCCCCCCCTTAGAAATAGCTTTTTTTTTCCAATTTAAATAGTTCAGTATTATGGAAACAATTAATGGTTTCAAGAGGGCTTATGTTAAAATTTGCACAGATAATGGAGCACCTTTTTTATGATGGAATAAAAATGGGGAAGATAACTTCAGAATTATAACCGTGATGGCTGATGGAAACTTTTAGAGCAATTGGGCAAAATTGAGTCTTGTGCCTTTTCAGTTTGCAGAATACCTGTTTTGCCAGTATGACAATGATTCCTGAGAGAGTAAATTTTCCTGCAGTGCTTCAATCAGAAAAGCAACTTTTTTGCGCTAATTCTGTTGGGTTTTAGTGTGTGCAATCATTTAAAACCATCTAAGTGGAAAAAAAAAAAGAAATGTTTTCTTTTAAGAAGATAATAGAGAATTTAGTCACATAAGGAACTTTATTGGACTATTTAAATAAAAAATGTTTTTATTCCCCCTCAGTTGCTGGTTAGCAACAAGATTTCTTTGAGTTTTCATACTCCTTGTTCCTGCATTGTACTCACAACTTGCATTTAAACATCATTCAGTTTCCTAAACACTATATAAAGTGACAGTTGTGGTCCGAGTTTATTTCCAGGATTGATACCGTGATTCTGAAGCACATTTTCTAGAAGAGAGCAAAAAACATGTTGCGTCATGCAATTGATTTTTTTAAAATAAATATTTTCTTATCTTTTTGCTGCACAATTAGGAGTGTTACAGTAAACTTCATTGAGTCTGTGAAAATAATTTCACCACTTGACAGTTAGCAGTAACTATGTTACCACATAACACTACCAGAGTAAAATTTCTCAATTTCAGTGAAGGAGTTAGAGACCTTGTTAACAAAAGTTCGTATTGATTTAATCTCCTCAATTTGTAAAAGCTCCTTTAAAAACAATAAAGCCCCCCAAAATTTCCCCCAAAACAAAAGCTTCATAATAGAATGCAATAAGATGTCCAGGAAATGAACAGTGGTTTTAGGGCAACGCACACTGGATTGATACTGGGCTGCCTTACACAGCACCGTGGGGTTTACTGTGTGCCATCCCACACCACCCATGCACCCCCATCTGAGATCAGAGTTCTTCTCAGACTTTGAGATTAGTGACTATACAAGATGAAGAAACTTGCATATTGTTCTGTATTGGTGTCTGGCATTTAAAGTCTCGTTTTCCCATTGCTGTGATTGGTTTGGAAATGTGTAAAAACCAGTACATTGGTTTCCATGTCGTCTACTTTTTTCAGGCAGTTCATGCAGTGTGTTTTTTAATTATTATTTGGTGGATTAGATGTTGTGGAACAAAAGGAGCTTTTTGAAACAGGAAAAACTACCTTGGGTTAGCTATATGTACAGTCATCCAATGAGACATGTTTCAGAGTGCATAGGGTACCAATAGATTATGGAGTGGGGGACTATCCTTTTTTGCTGTTCTGAGCTACTATTGTCAACTGCTGTTGTACATATACTGTTATGTGTAAGGGGGTAAATATATTTATTATGTTTGTAAAATTCATTCTGTACAATTGCAGATCAAGGTTGCTCCTCTGTGATATACAGGATATTATGTTTCAAAGGCCATGCTTGGAATACGATTAGAGAACTTAGTATTTTGATGTACTAAGACCTATTTTAAGTTTAATATTTTGCCTTTGCAAAAACTTTAATTAAAGATGTTATTTAAAAATGTTTGCCACTTCATTTACTATCTTGCATGTGCTTTTGTTTCATATATGAGGCTTATTACTAATCCGTAATAATGTTGAAGATTCTGAGTTGATTTTCATCACATGCAGGTAATTTCATTGTCACTTATTTGTTCAGTTTGCCTTGCAGACTTTCCATTTAATACCATCACAATCTTGTAAAAAAAATTCACAGTTTAATCTTGAGGCCAGACTGGCATATTTGTTTAAGGATTTCTCCCTGTGGTAACCTGAGGCTTAGGTGGTGAGACAAGATTGGTTGAACAACTTCGTATTAAGGCCTGTGGTATCCGGAGGTGCACTGGGAACAGTGGCCAGTGGGTTGAGGGAGGTGATCCTCACCTCTGCTCAGCCCTGGTGAGGCCACATCTGAGGTGCCATGTCCAGTTCTGGGCGCTCCAGTACAAGAATGACAAGGAGCTACTGGAGAGGGTCCAGCAAAGGGCCACAGAGATGACCAAGGGGTTGGAGTAGCTGTCTTAGGAGAGACTGAGAGAGCTGGGTGTGTCTAGTCTGGAGAAGGCTTGAGAGGGGATCTCGTTGCTGCATATAAATATCTCAAACGTGCGTGTTAAGACGATGGTGCCAGACTCTTTCCAGTGATGCCCAGCAAGAGGAAAAGGGGCAATGGCCAAACACAAGAAGTTCCACCTCAACATGAGGAAGAACTTCTTTACGATGAGTGTGGCAGAGCACTGGCACAGGCTGCCCAGAGAGGTTGTGGAGTCTCCCTGTCGGGAGACATTCAAAACCCACCTGGATGAGTTCCTGTGTCACCTGCTGCAGGTGACCCTGCCTGCAAGGGGGGTTGGACTGGGTGCTTTCCCGAGGTCCCTTCCAACCCTAACAATTCTATGATTCTGTGTGACATCTTGACGTTAGTCCTGTACATGGAAATGTGAGAAAATACTGAGAAGTAAAATGCAGAGTTCTTGGATGGTAATTGGCTGATCAGTAAGGTTTGTCTTCATCAATTAATCCCACAGAATTGCTTTCTGGCATAAGCAGGTGACATCTTTTTGGTTCCTACCTGAAAGCAGTATCTTGAGACATGACTTGATTTATTTTTGAATCGAAATTTTGAACTTGAAACTCTAAAATAATTAGAAAGTAAAGTGTAGGCTATACTGCCTGTGTGGGGTGTTGTATTTTGGAATGTGGTGATTTTGAAATTGTTTTTTATCTACAGTTGTGTCAATGTACAGCAAACCAAGACTCAAGAGAAGTGGTGTGTTTTGTTTTTTCCCTAGTACTCAAGGGTGGATCGCCTCTCTTGCCTAATGCTTCTCTTTGCTCTCCAGCCTTCAAGATTTAAGTAAATCTAAAGTAATACAAGACTGCTTTTTCCATAAAGTTTGCCTTGCTTAAAGAGGAGTTTGAGTTGATTCTGGATAAATAACTATGAAAAAATCCAGTGTTTCTTCCAAAAGAGAGAATTGCTCTTGTAGCTTGCACACCACATAAGAAACAGGCCAGAAAAATGGCCCATTGCTTTGGCCAAAAGGTTTTCAAAAGATTTGCCTCCTCGCAAAAGAGGAAGCAAAGCAGATTGCTGACAAATTAGGAGCAAATTTAAGTTAAAACACAAAAAATGCTAGATTTCATTCCTGTGAGGAAAGATGAGAATGTTATAATTGATTGTTAATTGTGCCGTCCCAGCTGTGGCTGAGTAAAGTATTTCAAGGATTTTTTTTTTTTTTTTTTGCAAAATCAAATATATTTAAAAATGCATCATTTTCTTATCTGATTTTTATATGGCTTGATTATTGTCATGCAAAGGTATGAGAGGATAAGAGTCTTGGGATATTAGCATAGCTTTCAGTATATCCCCATTTATTTTCAACTATACATTGTTCCTTACAGCTTGGCTTAAACTGTATCGGCTTTTGAGCATGTTTTGTTTTTTCTAATGCAGACTTTCATTTGTAAAATACTCTGTTAAAGAGTTGCCCCTTGTCTTCAGAGCAGATTTCAGCAATCTTTACCACTAATGGGATTATGCCTTAATCTAATCCTTTCAGAGGTAAGGACATCTGTAGTACAGTCAGATGAACTGCATTTGAACCATGTTTTACCTTCAGTGTGGATATGTAACATTCAGAAAATTTGGTTTAGGACAATTTTTTTTATTTAAACTGAAGACTTCACCAATTATTTTTGTGTGAAGTGCGTATGTAATTACACCTTTTTACATAGTATAAATTTGTATGCCCTTGTGTGACCTGAAAGAGGGTTAGCTGAAGCAGACAACATGGCAAGAGAATAAATGGAAATAGTGCTTTATAATACAAGTGATACTGAGTTGCCCATTCACTTCCACAGGTGAAAAACTGCTCTCTGAAGATGGATATTCATGAACTGCTCTTTTAATATGCTTTTTAATGATAACTATTTTAAAAATCTAGTTTGTTTTCCTTTGTAGTTCAGTTTGGTAAATAAAAATTTACTGAAATTGAAAACATGGTGTTTAATTTGGATAAGTATATTTCAGTAAAAAATCCAAAACAAGGACTATTGTTAAATTGTAAAAATAATAAATATTCTTGTAACAGCAAAAAATGTTACGTGTGGATGTGTGATTCTGTCAAGGTAGAAATGTTTTTCCTTTGCTAGAGGAACCAAATGAAGGAGAACAGTGTTGTTGAAAAATCCCTCTAAATGTCTGGAACAGAAGACAGCTGGAATCCCAAGAGAGTCTGGATGCTGCTTTACAAGTACTGGAGCTGCTGGATTTGATGTCAAGGTAAAGAACAGCCCTTCCTTGCTTGTGATGGGGAAAACCATTTTGACCTGCAAAATGAGGAAGGCAGTCCTTTCTGCTAAGGCTCTTGGCTGCCTGAATTTTCCAGTTTCTCCTAGGAACCCTGCTGTGAGGTCGCTGCAGATAGGGCTCCTCATGTGTCCTGCTGTACCAGCGTCTTGAGTATTTCATACAGACCTTTCCCCTTGGAGGAACAACTGGCTGACTCTGTGTGGGCTGTCTGGTTCCAACAGGTAATGTATTCTGGGAAACAGTGTTGTGGGAAGTACAGCATTTCAAAAAAAGGATTTATTGCACAATTCACATGGTGAGAATACTGCTTGTAGGTTCTGTTTTGGCACAGATTGCCTTTTGTTTTGGAAAATTCAGATTGTTGCAGGATGGAAGCCCTTCTGAGCTCACCTTGTTCATGCTTTTAATGAAGAAAAAGCATTAATGCTGGGAATAATATTTCTGACATCCTGGTTTTTGTGGGCTGAATTTGTCCGTAAGTAGTTTTAGTCTTAAAACATTAAAGAAGCATTTAGTGAAATTCCCTGTATGTTTAGAGTAGATAAAGGGATTAGTAAGTGTGATGATGATATTGGTGTTAAAAATTAGGTAGCTAAAGGTGAAGTATATTCACATCACAGATGTTTTTACATGTGTCACTGAAGTTGGTTTTAGGAGGGGGCAGAGAGAAAGTGGGATAATTCTTAAATTTAGCAGATCAAATTGTTGTTATTCAGACTATCTCTTAGCTTTCATTTTCTGCTCTGAATGATTTTTGTGTCTTTAAACATATTTGTTATTTCTTGCTGAGGTTTCTGTGTTGCCAGGTAGCCTAAATCACTTTGGATAGTAGGTGGGAAACGTAATTCCTCAAATAGAGTGTGGGGTTTTGCCATAGCAGAGAAAGGAGGTGTAGAGAGAAACTGGAAGGAGGAAACAGGGTACATAGGAAAAGATAAAATAATGCAGCCAGCCTTTAAAAAAAATAAAAATCAAGGAGAGATTGCAAGCATACTTTCATGTCAAAGGAGAAGTATATGTATGAAACAAAAAACCCCACCAGCCTTTTTTTTTTTCTGGACTTTTCATGGGGAAGGTGCATGTGCCAGTGTGTTATATGCTCTCCTAACTGCTTTTTAATGAAAATACTGTTTTTGCTGCTTTATACTGATTGTTGGCAGGGTTTAGTCAGAAATCTGTAGCTGGTTAAAAAAGAATTCACCTGTTGTTTCCACAGCTCCCTCTAGGCAGCAGCAGTAATCCACATAAAACCTAGGGAATTCTTACTACAGTCAAACTGAAACCAGCACGAATAGAGCCTTGGTGCTGCTTGGTATTTCACTGCTATCCTGCATATGCCAGCAGCAAGCCATGGGGAAGACGGACGTTCAGGTAACACCTGAGAGCCTGCAGTGAGAAGGTTTTTGTTAAAACTCACATTACTGCTCAGGTTTAATTTGTTGCAGCTTTGCCTTCATAAAAGACATGAGTACTGTAGTTTTTCTTCACTTTTCAAAGAAAAGCCACTGGCATTTCAGCTGAAGCTGTAAAAGAGCCAGCATGGCCTTGGCAGTCCAGCCAGTTACCAGTCTCAGTGTTTGAAACAGAGGCTCTTCCTGGCAGTAAAGTAGGTCTTATAAAAAGTATGACAGTATATATGTGAGTAACAATCCAAAAATTTCAGTCACTTTCTAATGTCTGTTTAGTGAGCTCTTAGATACAGGTTGTTAATGAAGTTGATGTTTACCACATATTTCATTCCTTAAGAGAGAAGAAAAATAATGAACCTGAAGGAGACTCCTCATCACAGCTGCATGTTGAATAGCTGAGAACCAAAATGAGTGTGTTCCTTCTCCTTGAACTCATCATCAAAGCTTCACGAGCTTCAGTGGAACTGCACAGGTGTGCAGCACTAAGGATATGACTCAGGATGGCCACAAGTACAAGCCCTGGTGTTGCATATAATCAGGATGGCATAGAGAAGTCCTCCCAGAAAGGTGGGGTAAGATTCAAGTTGATTATATTAACCCCCTGGAAGTTAAAATCTTGAAACAAGTAAGTTCAGGATGGCCCCAATGATGTCCAAGTCCGGTGCTTCAGTTCATGAGACTTCCACGTTTTGCAATAGTTACCCAGTTTTCAGGGTGGAAAATAAGGCCAGGCAGTTACAAAACTACACAGGACTGGTATCCTGTTTGAGAACCTAGAAATTTGGGATACTGTGGAAATTCATACCACTGTGTGTGCATGGGGACATGGGGGCAGGTGTAGAATGGAAGTAGGAAATTAGAGCTGATGAGTTCTGATGAAATACTCTGTGTGTTGACCTCATAGAGCCTTCATTTGTTCACTTTCACATAATTATTTCCAGTCACACAAAAATAAGTCCGGTCAGATGGACGTGACTAAACAGATGGAAAGTATTCCAGCTTTATGGAGATGTGTTATTGACCGGTGTGAATTCTAGGTTGACGATGCTGTCAGAATCTCCCGGTGTGCGTCACTCAGACCTCTTAACCATCTTCTGTTCCAGGGCATGATGAGGGCCCTTCAGCATCTCGGGCCTTAGTCCACAAAGCCTACATGTAAGTGCAGTATAATGTCATATGTTTTCAGAATCCCTACAGAGGAGGAGAAGAGTGCATAAGGGAAAGGCATAATATCCAACTAATTTTGTGCCTCACTGTCCAATTCTAACAGCAACCCAGAAACCATTTGATTACTGAGTTGTTTTAGAGTGCAGATGCCTGGCATCTGTTAGAAAAACAATACAGATTATGCTGCTATTACTCATCAGCCTGGCCAGACAGCCTGGGAGGGAGGGTTTGGTTCATTTTAACACGTAAGCATAGGGCTTCTACTCAAATCAAGCTTCTCTTTCGAAGGAGATTTTTTGGTACAGGTTTTCCAAAGACTGTGCTGTGAGCATTAATACTTTATTAATCCCACAAGAAAGGAAGCAAGAGGGCATTTATGTTAATAAACCAAAATGCTATGGAGATGTGAAATTTTTCTTTGATTGCTTGTGCTGTTTTCAGAATCCAAATACCAAGAGCAAGGCAGGGTGTGCTTTACTTTGACTATAGCTGTTGCAGATGATGTCATCTAGAACCAATACCTCCTCTATAAAAAAACCCACATCTCTCTCTGTTGGAGAGAGAGGAGACTACTAAAGGACACCTAAGGCCATTGAATTGCCCAGAGAAAGTTCCAAGTCTTCATAACTAAGGCTTCAGCTCAACTTTACAGCTTCGTTTTCTATACTGTCCAAGAATGAAGAAATCTTCCATGTGTGTTACTTCCAGTGTGTTACTACCACATAATGCAGATAAAATCACAAAAGTTTATGTAGAGAAAATAATGGCATTATCTGCCACCCTGGAACAGGATTTTCTGTCCTCCAGTCTGAAAGCTGAGAGCCATCTGAGCTTCCAAAGAATGGTAACATTGTATTTTTCCATTTCTGTGCAGGGTTCTGAGAAAAGGCAGTTACTTTCTGCCCTCATGGGAAAGCACTTGAGCCATGAGGGGTCAATCGGTTGAGGCGGATGGATTTTTTTACCTACCTGAGCTCTGAGGTCAGATCTACTGAAGGAAGATGCAATTGAAGCTGTCTTTGCAGTCTGAATAGGGAACTGCTTGAACGTGAGAAAAGTGGCTGCCATGGAACAGGCCAAAAGTCCACCTGTGCCAGAATCCTGACTGTGATAGCTGCTAACAGTATGTGGTGAGTGAAGAGTAAGAGAACAGGCAAGTACATGTGATACACTCCCCAAGTACTGCCTGCCTTCTGCCATGTAGTTGCAGTTCAGAAGTATCCCCAGTCAGGTTTTGTGGGTTTAGTATCTTCCCTCAGCTTTCTCTTCTGTGAATTTTCAGTCCGTTCATAAACCCATAAATTTTATTACCCACAGCAACCTTTGACAAGAAGTTCAGTAAGTCAGCTGCTTCTCCTGACTTCACCGAGCTGTGCTTTCCTTGCACCCTAAAGCTTCACATAGTGGGTAGCACTCTTACAGGGAGTGGCAAGGTGCACAGATACTGAAGTCAGCTGTGTTTTTTGGGATAGGGAGGGTATGTCAAGAGCTAACTGATATTTGATTGCATTGACAGTTTGCAGCACTGGGAGTTGTCCCTCAAGTGTTTGTCTGGTTTTTTTTTCAGGTAATGCAAGGATCCATATAGCAAAGATAACTTCCCCCCCCCCCACTGATAAAAGCTACCAAACATAAAATTTGGCAGCATAAATTTTTCACAAATACAGAGCAAAGGGAAGGCCCTGAGGGAAGACCTAGTGGGAGGGAGGGATTTTGTTTCGTGTTGCATATGGGAAGATTAATTCAGTTATTCTGACAATTCCTGGTCTCTCCACCACACAAACGTCATAGTATGAAATGTTTTCTCATGAACAATTCAATCCTTAGTCACCGCAGCTGACCATACATGTTGGGTTTAAAAGGGAGAATGAATAGATCAGATTCCAGATTTAGTCTTTTGAAGAGGACCCCCATGGCTGTTAGGTGATTGCTGGGATTGTCTTGGATGTAATGAATTATGTTTGTGGAACCCCTGAGCTCAGCAGTACTACTCTGTTCCTTTCTATCCCTATTGCACTGCCTGAGATGGCCATTTGGGACATCTCTCTCACAGCTAGTGATGGAACCAAAACCCCCAAACCTGCATCAGACAGTGTGTCATGGGATAGGTCAGCCAAGGAGAACAATGAAGTTGAATGCAAGAGAAATAGTGTTAACTTCTTTTATAGGAAAAATACTTTAAAATTTCCCAAAAAAACTTGTTGAGCCTCTTCCAATTTCAAACAAAACATTTTATTCCCATGCTTTGCATTATTTCTGAAGTATTCTAGAGGACATACCTACTAAATGAGAGAAATAATACAACTTTCTGAGACCGATTTAAAATAGCAAGTATTACATAAAGGGGTGCGCGAACCCAAAAATGGCTCAAGGAATTGATCAGAGAAGGAATGGAAGAGAATACCAATAGGATACAAATATTTACAAGAAAAAATCTGGCAAATAAATTATTTAAATTCTATTTGCCTGGACCTTTCCAAGAGCTTCTAAATTATTTTTACCAATTAAACAGAGTTTTAAATATTTGGAAAATACAGAATGAAGTAGAGTATGTCCCTGGCATTTGCAATCACTCCGTTTCCAGCTGAAGTAGCCAGCAGTTCGAAGAGCTCTACCATTAGGTTTTTTTGAATACTACTAGCCCATCTTATGTAAGTTCTGACTGTTCTCTGATCAATTTAATTACAGTTCCTCAAAGACTATAACTCCTTGAAAACCAGCATAGATATTACAAAATTAATTGAAAAATACCTGCCTGAAGGCAAATATTTACACAATATTTTCCATTCTTATGCCAAGGCTTTCAAATAGATGAGTGAAATGATCCATGGTAACCTTGGTAGCAGTTCTGCAGAGCCAGTCTGTGGAGTTGGCTGGGAACAGGTGTGATCCTGCCAGCAGAGCCAGGCACTCAGGCCACTCAAGTGTTAACAATGCAGCTGGTGCAGAGCAGCTCTTACCCAAGTCCAGATGTCTGGAGGAGGTGTAGAGAGCCAGGCCTCTGTTCATTTGTTTATGGTGTGTGAATGAGCTGAGCACAGCCAAGCTTGACCTTGGTCTGGCCCCGTCTAGCAGCAGGTATGGCAGAAGGATGCTTTAATGCTTTAGACTGGGGGTTGTTCCTTGTGTCTGAGCATGGATTTCCTTAAGCACACTGTGGAGAGTATAGGTCCCAGCTGCAGCCAGGCTGTGGCCAGCCAGAAAGTAGCTATGTGATTTGTGTAGTTGTGCTGCAAACATTACAAAGGTCAGGTAACAGATCTCGCTACAAGATAGAGACATGTTCTTAAAACATGTTGGAGGAGCTAGAAGTCAGCCTTCAATGCAGTAGACTGTATGCCATGAAGTAACCTTAAAGGTGTGATCCATTCCCTTGGTCTAAGTCTAGGTTTGAGGTGGCTCAACATGGAAAGTTCTACCCTGTAAGAGAGAGGTAAGTAGGGACAGCAATAGTGGTGAGAAAACAGGAGTTACAGGGTGTTCAGAGCAATAAATATGCTCAGATTAAACAGCACTGGAATATGGTCAAAATTGAATCAGTCATCCAAAAAAAACCAAACAACCATCATTAACTTAACTGAGTAGCCTGGTCTTCAAAACAAATTCAAATAAACCAGCTGTTAAATAGGTTTATCAAAAGGTGAGAGTGTGACAGTAAGGGACACAAATGCCTTAGTGTTTCTTACCTGTTATCTTATGCACAACTGCAAAATCAGTGATAATTTGCCTTTTACCACTATAAAGGCAGTATGAAGCAGCTTCTTTTCCCACTTCACCAAAGTAAACCAAGAACAGCAAACAAAAGACTAGATTTGTTTTAGGTTAGGATGACAGAATGAGAAGAAATCTGTTCCATTTTAGGCCTAGTGGAAGTTTTAGAAATTTGCTATTAGAAAAAGAACTGAACCTTTTGACATGTAGGCATTTGAGAGTGTCAACCTTTAATTTTTTTTTTAAATATTATTTTAATTATCAAACTTTGTCCTTTTTTTTAAGTCATGTAAGTACCCCCAGATATTATTGTTGGTCTCTTGCTTCTTACATTTTTTTAGATGCGGGTGTATTTTATATTTGCTCAGTTTATATATATAAATTCTCCTATTTAGGTAGAGCATTCGCATCTATTTCTAGAATTTTCATCAGGACTGTATGTTGTGAAGAGGTTCAAATAAGTGGTTTGTCTAAAAGAAGACCACTCTGGAGATACTTTCAGCTATTGCAATGCATAATCTAGGCAAAAAGGATATGGAGAATATTATCTTCTCACTTGATTGACTGTATGCACAATCACCTCTTGACCAGGTTTTGGCTGTGATACTTTGAGATGTTATAGCTCGGTTTGCTTGCATTCCTCCATGAGAATTTGGTTCTGCATTGTCACAGGAAGGTAATCATTGACTGGGTCTTGAATGCTTGTAAGAATCTGACCTATCCCTCGGCTGATTCTCTGCCCATAAGACCCACTGCTGTTTCTGGCTGAGACTGTCTGACCTCTGTAGACTTGAGCCTGATGCTCACATATACCAAACTTGCTTAGCAGGATAAAAACATCTCTACGGAAAGCTTTGGTGAATATAGCATAAAGAAAGGGGTTGGCAAAGGAATTGAGTGGGTAGAAAAGTACCAGCAAAATCTTGGAATTGGAGACAGTTATCAGTGGTTTGTTCATAATGGCAGATAAAGCATGGAAAGAGATGGGAGCCATGCACAGAAAGTCTGTGAAGATCAGCACAGCCATCCGCTTGGCAATTTTGGTGTCTTTGTCTCCTGACTTGTACTGGGGGTTTCGCACGGTTACGTAGATTTTTATGTAGCAGGCGCAAATGATGACAAAAGCAATAATATTACATATTAAAACGAAGACAATGTAGGCTTCAGCCACTGGTGTTTCAGTGTCCATAGGCAAGCAGATGCTGACTTTGCTGTAGCTGCTGACACCAACCAGCGGCAAAAGGGCGAGCAGGATGCAGGAGAGCCACCCTCCCAGCATGATGAGCACGGCATGGCGGAGGCGAATCTTCTGGTCGGGGCGCATGGCGAAGGTGATGGCGTACCAGCGCTCCAGGGTGATCACGGTCAGGGTGTACACAGAAAGTTCACTGGCAAAGACCGTGAAAAACCCGGCCGTGTTGCAGCCAGGCCCAGTCTGCCACTCTATGGCGTGGTTATAGTACTCTGACCTGGTGTAGAGATCCACCGAAGCGATCAGAAGGAGATACAACCCCATGCAAAAGTCAGCAAAGGCCAAGTTACACATCAAAAAGCGAGGTACAGTCAGTTTATAATGACTGGTGAGAAGGATGAAAAGGACGAAAATGTTGCCTAGGATGGCAAGCAGGTTCACAAACCACACCACAATCCTCAGAAACTGATATCCCATTATATCCTCACAGGGATTAAACTCATCAGGCTCTGGCGTGCATATTACGTCTTCATTGCCTCCACAGACAGGATAGTCATAATGACTGTCAAAGGTTTGGACATCTTCCATTTGAGGGTTCTTTAGCTCTTTGCCAAAGCCAAGATTTCCTTCTCCACGCTCTTCCAAAAAAATGTAATAATGGGGATTTTCATGAAAATCTGTGAACTTGGTGCTTGTGTCATACACAGCATCGGTGTGGTCTGTGTATTCTTCTGCATAATCTTTGTAAAACGGGTCTCTGAGAGCCTTGACTGATCTCTTATGAAAGCTGTGGCTGCTCTGGTTACACGTCAGGTACTCCAGGATCCTGAAAGAGTAGAGGGGGAAATCACTGCCGGCATTTACAGTCTGACTGGTGCACAGCATGTGAACAAAGGGAATGCTTCAAAAGCAAATCATCCTGAACAAAAATGTAGCTATAAAAATGTGATGGGATGTAGTTTTGTTAACAGACCATATAGTGTACAATAGCATTTCTGGGCTCTTTTTTGAACTGTATTTTTAATTTTATCATCAGTAGTAATTTAACTTGTTTGGTATCCATAATCCATCTTCTTTTTTGAGATCTACATTCTTAGTAGGTAAGAAGACATTTATCTACTCCTTATAACTTCTTGGATAATACATACAGTATTACTTTCTTTTTCACTGTTGCTCACAAACCATTTTCTCCCAGAACTTCCATCAGTCTAATTTCTGTTCAGTAGCTTCTTTACAGGTAACAGTACAGCAATTCGGAATCCTGTACCTCATGGTGTGATGCAGCTGTATTTGCAGTCAAAAAATTTGCAGTAGTCAAAAGCTTTTCAGTTAGAAAACATATGTGACTTGAGGCTATAACCTTTCCAACAGTCTTTTTCCAGGCCTTGCTGTAGCATGTTACCCTTTTCTTTTTTCTTTCTGTGCTGATTTGGACCAAGACACTTTCCCTTTTATTCTGGACTCAACAAGAGGAGGAACTGCTGCTAAGGGGCCTACAAAAAATTCTTCTGCCTAGTTTGCAATTGTAATCTGTTTCAAAGAACATTGTCTATACACTTATAAAAGTGCCAATAGATGTATTTTTATATTAATAATAAAACATTGTCTTTACTGATATGTTTAAAAAATAAATGCCAGTTAGTGAAACTCACCCACTTTTTTTTTTCCAGCTCTTGAAAGCACAGCAGTGACTTGGATATGATAGGTCAGCTCTCATTAGCTGAAGAAATACCTTTACAGCTGGCAATTTTTTTAAAGTCCATGTATTTTTCGCCATTAGTTCTTTTAGGCTTTCCAATCCTTTGGCTGGAAGGTTGGCAACAGCTGTTCTGGAGATGTCCCTAAGTAAAAAAGAAGAAGATGACTGGATCAAGTTTTTTTTCAGATTGTGTTAGAGTTCTTCAGGAGTTTCACAGAATTCAACAATAAAAATCAAATCCAGAGGAGATGGGGATTTCATATCACCTTGCTAAGTTCTGATACCGTTCAAATTCAAGTAGGCTGTTCATTTCTCTGTGATTTTCACTGTCTTTTAAAGCTCTGGTCTTTAATGTCTTATAGCACAGGATATGAATTATGAAGAAATATCATGACTTTTAAAATTACACCTTTAAAGCCAACCAGATACAAACGCATATGCAACCACAAAGTTTAAATAAATCGTATCTTCCATTGGAAGAGTTATATTCCCTTACATTTCTTTAGATTCATTTTAACCTACTGGCACACTTTAATAGAAAGCATTGCAATTCCTAAAAGAATATTCTCTAGATACTGAAATTAAAATCTTCTATCTTAGTCCATCCTGAATCTCTCAGAAAACTGAGTATTGTGTTTGTTGCTTTCTACTTATCGGCTGAGGTGGACTTATGAAAGAGATGATGCACAGTTGATGAGAGGAGGTGGCTTTCCTTTCAGACTGCCAGGTGAATGTCACCTGGTCCTGCTAGTGTCTTTTACTCAGTTTTTACTTTGTCCCAAAACCTCTTCTGGTGACACTTGAAGTTAAGATGTTTTTAGAGTTACAGGTTGTGAAGAAGTAAACCTGTGAAAAGGGCTCTAGGGTAAGAACATTGTTTGAGCATTGTTTTATCATGAACACTCTCATAGTAAATAAATCCGGATTTTTCTACACTTTCTTATCCCTCTAGAAGTCTTGCTCACTGTCTGGTTTCTTGCACCCAAAAGGAAATTAGAACTAATGTCATGCTTTAAACAACTTTTAAATGTCTAAACCATTTGGGTTTGCTCTGGGTTTTTTTTCCCCTTTGATTTGTTTGTATTTGTTTTTAAACTGAGTTAGAAAATGCTGCTTCTTTTTGTAGGACTCTTTCACTTCTAAAACCTTCCTTGCTATCATATGTTCTTTAATATGTCACAACTAATAATTTCAACTACATGAAATTCTTTTTTGTTCTTCTGGAGTCCTTTTCGATAGGTATTTCTACCAAAAGCCTGAACTGGCTCTTAGAAGAGTCTGAATGTTGCCTGCTATCGCTTTATCTTCTAAAAAAATCACACAGTAGTTGAGTTTGCAAATCATCCAGTTTGACCTTCTTGATCAAAACAGGCTCACCTGGAGCAGGTTGCTCTGAGCTGTCCCTCATTGACTTCTCAGCATCTCCAGGACAGGAGACTCCACAGCCTCTTTAGCAATGTGTTACAGCATTTAACCACTGTCACAGTAAAGAAATTTTTTCATATGTGTGATGAGGTCCCCTCTCAGTCATTTCTTCTCAAGGCTGAAAAGGCCCAGCTTCCTCAGCCTTTCCTCATGAGGGAGATGCTCCAGACCCTTAATCATCTTTGTTGACCTTCACTGGACCACTCTAGGAGCTCCAAGTCTCTCTTAGACTGAGGAGCCCGGAACCTGAACACAGCACTCCAGATGTGGCCTCACCAGGGCTGAACAGAGGGGCAGGATCATCTCCTTTGGCCTGCTGGCAGTGCTCTTCCTAATGCCTCTCAGGATTCCAGTGGCCTTCCTGGGCCCAAGGGCACACTGCTGGCTCATGGACAGCTTGTTGTCCACCAGGACCCCCCAAGTCCTTCTCCACAGCGCTGCTTTTCAGTAGGTTGGCTCTCAGCCTATAGAAGTTCCTGTGGTTATTCTTCCCCAGCTGCAGGACCCTGCATTTGCCTTTGTTGAATTTCAGACAGTTCTCTGCCCATCTCTCCAACCTGTTGAGGTCCTTCTGGAGGGCTGCACAGCACTCCGGGGTATTCTCCACTCCTCCCAGCTTTGTGTCATCAGCAAAATTGCTGAGGAGGCATCTGCCTCTTAATCCGAGTCACTCCACAATCTCATGGTCACTATAGTCATGCCTGCACCCAACCTTCACATCTCCAACACAGCCTTCCATCTTTCGTAGTATAAGGTCAATCAGCACACCCTTCCTTGTGGGATCCTCCACTACCTGTGACAGGAAGTTGTCATCAGTGCTTTCCAGGAATCTCCTGGACTGTTTATGCTTTGCTGTGTTGCTTGTATTGATTGTGTCAATATCCCAGAGAGGGTGCAAAGGGATGCCCCCTAGTCCTGTCTTGTGGTTATATCTTTGCTTGTATTTACTGGAGTCAGCCCCTCTTAAGTCTCCCTTTACTCCTTTGGTAGTTGCTATAGCTCTCCGCTTTCCACACCTTATCTCTGTTGAGCCTGGCTATGTCCCCATTTCCCTAAAAATGTTGTTCAAAACTCCCGTAACAAGCCTTGCTAAGTCCTCTTCTCCCTCTGAGACATTTTATAGAACTCTTCTGCAGCAAAACATCTTGGTAAACTAGATCTTGCGATAGATCTTACCAAGACAAGGCTGGCCTTTCAGCAACCCTCATGGGTCTCCATCACATCCTCATGGTGGTGGCAGCTATCTGCAGGCAGGTTAAACACTCTATAATGGGAGATACTAAGACTCTTTGAAAGGGAAATTACACCTCACAAACACTTGAGATTTCTTTGAAGATGTACTGGCACAAGCTTATGGAGAAAGATGATCCCATTTGTGCAATGAATTGGGAATTCTGATAAGCCTTGACAAAATCAGCTATCAAGGGCTTTTGAGGTAACTAATCTGTTACGTGACAAGGGGAATGTCTCTCCTAGGTTAATTGAAAAATAAAATAGTGGAGTAAAAGCCTGAGAACACATGACAAGATTTCATGCTAGAGGAAGAATGGAAAGTTAATTGGTATCTGAATATACAGGTCATTGCAGCAGGGCCCGCAGAGGCAAGGCTGGCGCTGGTGCTACTGAAATACTCATAAACAGTCTGGGAAGGAAGTGAGACTAGCTGCAACAAAGCTTGTTTCTGGCACAAGTAATACAAGGTAGTGAAAGCGAAAGCTGATTGTCTAAAGAAGCAGAAGGCTTCTGCAATAGTATGTGGCTGAGCAGAAAAATAATCAATAGGCTTCAAAATTAATGAATGTAAAGTACATTTAGGAAAAAGCAATTTTAACTTTACATGCATAACAATGGGGTTTAATTTAGCTAGCACTCTGGAAAGATCTTGGAGTCTTCTGCAAATGTCAAGTTAGTGCTTTTAGTAATGTAGAAGGGAAATAGAATGCTAAGAATTCTTGGGAAAGAAATATAAAATAGAGCAGAAAAACTTTCCTTCGTAAATCTAGTATGACTGTAACTTAAATATTATCTGCAGTTCTAAAAATATTATATGCAGTTATAGTAAGAGCATAGAAAGCTACAGCTAAAATGATAAAAATATGAAGTTGTTTATATATGAAGTAATAAGGTACAGATAAGAACTTTTCTCATGGGAAAAACTATGTCTGGAAGCAGCAGTAGTAGACTAATGTGCCATGCAGATTGTAAAGAAGGTGATTGGTAATGATTATTCACTCTTGTGAGATGAGTTTTAGCACACCTAAGAATGTGAGGCAAGAGACTTTAAAATAAAAGTAGGCATAATCTTTTCACGAAACTGCATTATTCCATTGTGAAAATCAGTGCCACGGTTCATTGTGTAAGCCAAAAAGCTAGGTAAACAAGAAGGACAATATATATTTTTGGTTTGGTTTTATTCACAGTTGTAAATTCTGATGGTTTCCCATCAGAAATGTCTGGGTCAGCAAGAGCACCCTGGGGGACAAGGGCTCGTGCTTTGGAAACAGCTGCTGAGAGGAGCTCGTCTGGATGTACAGGGAATGGAGCTGCAGCTCCTGGAGAGCTGCGAACAGAAGGGAGTAGCCAGCCCAGGGCTCCTCTTGTGGAAACAATTTCCCAGAGAGCAGAGGTGAACATGCAAGGTCTGTGGCAACTCGGAGTGTTACCAAGTGATGTTAAAAAGTCTGAAAGAAACATCTGTTCAGTGAGAAGAAAGGGCTTGGATGAATTAGTTGTAAGACTATGTAATTTCTGTTCTATCTTACCAAATCCTGTGATTTCTTTTATGTATGTGCCTTTGGGTGTATATTTAAGCAGACAGGTATTGTAGGTTTTGTTTTCAAGTACTCTGTTTTATACTGGGGAGCTTGGGGAAAAGTTACAGGCACAGATGCTTTGAAGTTCTTGTTGATTTAGGATTAATCCTGGTACAGGGCTAGCTATAGCTACTTTGTCCCATCCATGGGCCATATTAAGCACAATGGCTCAGAAGTTGGGAAGTTTCCAAAATCTCAGTGTGGGAAGTCCCTAAACTGCTGGTATGTGGTGTCTGCCACCAAGAAGTCTTGTGACCTCTCCGTACCACTGCTATTGCAAATCAAAAAGCTTCCTGGGAGTCTGGTAATAATTTGTCTCCCAATGGAAGATAACTTCTTAGTTACTCTACCTAGGCCCACACTTTGTTAGTGGCAATGTGTGTGTCAGCTGGCCAAGAGGAAAGTGTGGGATTCTCAGGGATTTTTTTTACCTTACAAATCTAGTCTTGATGATTATCTAATCAGATTCACAATCTACTTCAAGCAGCATCTAGATTGAAAAGGTTTATAAATAATTACTAATCCTCAGAGCAATCTGAACCCAAGTAGTTGGAGTTGTCAAGACTATAGTATTTGTGCCTGCATTCATATAGAAGACACATTTTCCTGAATGATTTCTTTGTGTGCCAGTGTGTAGAGTCATAGAATCATTAAAGCTGGAAAAGACCTTTAAGATCACTAGTCCAACCATCAATCTTGCGCCACCACCATGGTCACCATGTCCTCAAGTGCCATATCTACACATTTTTTGAACACTTTCAGGGACTGTGACTCTACCACTTCCCTGGGCAGCCTATTCCAATGCTTTACAAGACTTTCTGTGAATTTTTTCCCTCTAATATCCAATCTAAATGTCCCCTGGCACAACTTGAGGCGATTTCCTCTTGTCCTGTTGCTTCTTACCAAGCCCTGATCAGTCAAGTATGGTCAGTCCCAGTCAGTCCAGGATGATCAGTCCTGATTTTGGTCAGCTGAGAAAAATGGGGACTGACTGCCGTTATGTCTGCCTCATTAACATCTAATAATATTGATAAGTAAGATGATGTTTAAACACAGCAGTGCTTACATTGCACAGAAGAGTGTCTTGCTGGCACTGCTAAGCTATAGCTGGCACACTTAAAGAAACACAAGAGAATGGGCAAGAGGTCTCATGGACTTGTCAAGAGGATCTATCTTAAACTGAAGTGATTATAAAAGAGGCTAGGCAGGAAACTGATAAAATGAATGATAACAAGTCACAAGGACTGCATGGTTTTCACCAGGAAAGTTCTGAAGCAGCTGAAGGAGGAAGTAGTTGAATTGGTAAAATTGTCGTGGAACCTTCAGCGTAGCTTTTCTGCAGAAAGGCAGCAAACATGCCACCACCGAATATGATATACCTTGGGAAAGTAAGCATGTAAGGGGCTTTTGTAAAAATAAGTCCTGCCTTGCAAACATCTCTGAGTGTTGTGCTTATGATCCGCTCAAAGTCTCCTGGGACTTCTAGAAGGCCTTTGACAAATGCCTACAAGGCTGAGACAGAAACCAGGCAGACACACTCTTGTGGAAGGTGTCAAATACTCAGGATTATGGAAGAGGCTAGCAACATTCACTGCTAGCCTAGAGCCAGACCAGACTTTAGCTTTTAAGTAGCCATGGTCTAGAGCCCACTCAGGTGCTGGAAGTGGTAGCGTAGAGCTCTACCCCGTGAGGCGGAACACCAACCAAAGTGCTCTCAACCAATCTCAACATCTTGGCTTGGTAGTGGTTTTGTTTCATCCTCACATATTTTCTTATAAATCTCATGTGACATATCTAGGCTGTTGCTTACCTCAGCTGAAATTTACACATTGTATTGAGTGTTAAAGACACATTGGAGAGGTTCAGATAGGTGTGGGCATAAAATATAGCTTATGAATTCAGAGATGTTGTTTTCTGAACCAACTGTGTGTTATAGAAGTGTTAAACAGATACTAAGTTGTTCAGATTTTTTTTCTTTTTTCTTGGGTTATTATATTTTGGTCTAATTCTTTGTTGGTTTTATGAAGTCAGAATTTCAGAACTAGATCTAAGAGATAATGGCTTTTGCCAATGATCCTTTTCATTGCTGGAAGCATGCAGGTGTAGTATGAAATCCAGTAATAACAATAATTTAAAAGACAGGTAATTAACAAAATGAGATTGGAGGCATTATAGTACAATTGAGAATTTTTATACCTAATCATATACAAATTTCTGAATACTGCAATAGATAAAAAAGCATAAAATATATAATAGATGGGCTTAAACTGCAGACACTATTTTAACTCTACTGAAAGATTTTTTAAATCTGCAAATTAGCACTGTTTGATTAGCAAAATTCAGAGTGCTTCTCTTACTCAAAGACATGGTTGTGCCCCATGGCAGGAACCATTCCTAGATTGGGAAATGATGCTTTAAAGAGCAATTCTGCATTCTACAGACAATTAACTACTCATGTGGATCTTGTGTGACTGTAAGATTTTGAGTTTGGACTGTGTGCTTTGGAAATCTAATTGAATAATGAGCCTGACTGTATTTTGTTGTACTCTGTTGAACATTTGCTCTAGGCAGCAGCTCTTGTTGCATTTAGTAAACCAGGTCCACTGAGTTGCTGAATCCTTGCCAAGGTTTCATTTTGAGGTGAAGAGCAATGTATTGTCATGATAGTGTTAAAATAGTTTTCTAAAGGGAGCAATCTGTGTATACACCCACATACATCTGAGTATACAACAGTGACAAAGGAACCAGAATTGCTGACATCTGTTTTCCTCAGTTTTACCCTTCCAATTCTTTCCCTCATCCCATTGGGTGAAGGCGCAAATATGTGGCTGTGTGGAACTGAGGTGCAGGCCAGTGTTAAACTGTGACAGCATCCTAGGAGCTTTATCTTAGGACTTACATATCAAAGAATCATGATGCAAAATGCTCTGGCTTCTTAAATCACTGTTGATTTACTGTGCTTACATGCCATTTCTGGCCTTCTGCCTTTGAGAAGCGATACCTCTCTCTATAATGACACTATAGTAAGTACCACATCTCTCTTTACTTACAAGTACTGCTAGGACTCTTATTAGCCATGAAGGTATGTCATTCCAACAGGAGATGGATAGCTGGCTGTTTAGACTGTAAGTATAAAACATGTCCTGAGATCAAGGATCAGTGGTAGCTGGGCTAGCACAATAGTTATGGAACATTAGAAAAAATTCAAGTCATTTGGGATATCTAACTAGAAAACACAGGGTAAAAAGGAAGTTCTTTACAGTTAGATATGCACATCCTAGGAAGGCATCCTTAGCCCCTAAACCAAGAGGTTTTGTGTAGCTGACACATCTCCAAGCTCACCCTTGCTCAGGAAGCTTAGTTGGCTCTTACAGCATACAATTAACCACCCACAACCCTTTGCAGCAGATCATTCCTTGTTCACTTGTCCAGCATAACAACAGCACTGAGGCTTTAAATACCCACAATAATCAAGAGTCAAAAATCTGTGCTTCTGCAAGCTCTCACCTGCTGAAGCCAGACTGATTTTCTGGAGTTGGAAAGATTCTGAAAGAAAAATAATGACTTCTGCACCTTTTGTTATTGCAGGTAGCTGCTAGGATTCCTTCCAAGAAAAATACAGTTATTATGCTATGAATAAGCTGTTTTCCTGAAGAGCAGAAAGTAAAACTTATTCTTACATGGACTGAGTACTACCAGCATCATCTGGTTTTCCAGTGGAGGAAGAAATTCCCCTTTCACTATTTCAGTTCTCTTTGTGATCAGTCATAGGCACTACATTACATACTAGATAATTTGAGTCAGGGAATGTGATTCTTCTGGAAGTTCCTCTTTAAAGTTTTATTTTCATTCTTTATTATGATTCCTAATCTTAGTGAAAAGTTCTTTAGAGGATTATAAAATCAGACTGGAAGCCAAATAACATAAGAAAAAAGAAGAGCATCAGAAATAACTATTTTTCTGTCTAAAATTATTTTTTCATCTCTTTCAGTTTCCTTTACATGTGTGCTACAGGAGTCCTTCTTTTGTATTACAATTATACAGCCATAAGACAGGTTGTAGTACAGAATCTTCCAGAAGAATTATTGGTAGGAACAGTATATGTAATGTAGGATTGCAAGTGTTTCATAAATCAGTTCCCTAAAGCACAGGTTTTGTTGCTGGTGTTATTTTTGTAAACCTGCCATTCCTGTCTCTGCTGCTCTGATGCTAATGGTTGTAAAGAAATTGTAAACTAAAACAATATTGTTTTCAAAGCTTTCTCTACTTCATTTTCACCTACTTACAGTAGAGTTGGTCCACTGTGCACTCCCAGAAATGCATCATCATTGATAACTTCAAGGTATTTGTTCTTGTGCAGATAGCTTCAGAAAAAAACAAAATACAGTGATTTGGAAGTAGTCATCCATAGGTTACCAAAGATCTTGAGTTTACTTGCCTGCACAGATGTACAAAAGCAGTATATAAAGGCCCTCCGTTCCCAACCACATATTGAAGCATAATCAGTTACTTCATTTTCTGTGTACCCAAGAAACAAAATACAGGTTTTCCATTTTGAAAAGCAGTTAAATTCCTCAACAAATAATTTATTTTGCTAGTTTATTTATTTATTATCTTTGTTCCAAATATTTTCTCTCACCATCATACACTTAAGGACACATGCATACACACTGTATCTTCAAGTACATGTGTGTGAGGACAAGGTGAAATAGTTTTGTTTTCTTTCATCAGAATTGGGTATGGGAAATCACGTGATGGAACACATCATGAATAAACAAGAAAACAATTTCCTCTGTGTTGTGAGTTCAATAAAATTTTTAAATGCTTTAAAATCTCCATAGTCAAGTGGAGGTTTCTATATACAGGCCAAAAGTTAAGATCAAAGTTTTATCATAGGAAGAGCAAGGAAAAAGTGGGATGTTTGGTACCCCATTATAAACATTTACAAGCTAGCTTGTGATATAGCTAGTAAGATAAAAAGTGCAATAGGAAGGTGGTCACAGCAGATGTCAGAGGGTGTCTGTGAAGTTCACATAGAGTCACAGAATATTCTGAGTTGGAAGGGACCCACAAGGATCATCAAAATCCAACTTCTGGCCTTGCAAAGAGCAGCCCCAAGAGTCACATCATGTCCCTGAGAGTGTTGTCTACACACTTCTCGAACTCTGTCAGGCTTGGTGCTGTGACCACTTTCCTGGGGAGCCTGTTCTGGTGCCCAGCCACCTTCTGGGTGAAGATCTTTGTTCTAATACCCAACCTAAACCTCTCTGACACAACTTCAGGCCATTCCCTCAGGTCCTGTCACTGGGTACCACAAAGGAGAAATCAGTGTCTTGCTCTTCTCTTTCTCTCAGGAAGAAGTTGTAGTCTGCAATGAGGTGTCCCCTCAGTCTCCTCCAGGCTGAACAGACCAAGTGACCTCAGCTGCTCCGCGTACATCCCCTCAAGGTCTTTCACCATCCAGGCCTCCTTTGGACATTCTCTAATAGTTTAATATCTTTCTTATATTATGACCAAAACTGCTCACAGGACTCAATGTGAGGCCACACCAGTGCAGAGCAAAGCAGGACAATCCCTTCCCTTGCCCAGCTGGCAAGCCATGGTGTGGAAAAAATTAAGTAAAGATTCTAATCCTGTCCTGGTTGAAGTCATTGGCAAATTTTTCATAACATTCACTGGATATAAGCTTATATTGATCACCATAGTGAGAAACGAGAAGTAAATGCAGTTCATCTGAGTTACACAACAGAAAGTCTTCGGGAGCCAAATAACGCTTCTGGCGTGTTATTCATTGTTACTCATGCCTTAAGCCTTGTTTCTTACAGAGGAAAATAGCTTACATCACCTTCTCAGCTGTTGTTGTTTGAAATAAGCTTTCATTCTTTATAAATATATGGCATTCTAGCATCACCTGGTGTTTGTGTTTTCTGAGAACTGATTTTCATATTCTTTAAATGGCATACTATTGTTGTGAACATTTCCTTTAGTGTGCAAATTTCCTTATGATTTTGTCTGCAAAATGAATACAAAAATTAAAGCCAGAGCAACAGTTAAGAATTAATCCAAGATTTCAACATCTAGGTTGTAGTGTTGAAGGACACAAAAGCCTGCTTAACCTAATAAAACCTGTCTGCTTTAGTAACTAGACACTATTATACAACCAGTTAATTGCTTGTCCAATTTTGAAATATTTTCCCCTGATATTTGAGTACCATAGTGAGTAATAAACCTGAAATATAATAGCTAGTACACATGATAAAAATCTTCAAAGTTACAAACAGAAACAGCTAGAGACTTTGGGAAGTACAGAACCATGTGTTACTAAGGAGGGGCTGCAATGTTTTAGCTGCCAGTTTTCATATCAATGAGTCAGGTCCATCAGAATGTACAATTTCCAGATGCTAATTGTTTTCAGTTGTTTAAGCCCTTTTATTTTGATAGGTGCCGCTTTTAAATGGAAAGAAGAAGGCTTTGGTAAATAGTAATTTGACACGGAAAGCTTATGTAGAGTCAGTATGGTTCCTTCTGAAAGTGCCATTAATCCTGTTGTTACTAATAGCTAAATGATACAGAATGTAATTTAAATTCCCTGCAGAAGAGAAAGCCACAACAGTGGTATCAACATGTCTAAAGAAATCTTAGAAGTTTTAGAAATCACATAGTTGATGTGTAATATCTAGCCTCAGTGGGGACACTAGAATAATCATAATTTTGGAGAATTGGTGGATGGCAGTCAGATACACGTGAATACCACAGTGCAAACTGTGCAGGAAATCTGTAGTAGTAAGTGTGGAATCTGGAGTAGGAGATGCTGATGTTTTTGTAGTGCTGTAAGTAAATGAAGGCCCTTTTTCTCATTTTTTAATCCAGTCAGAGCAGTAAACCAACTATACTTGTGCCTAACAGTCTCTACGGACTCAGGGTCCAGGGGTAAGTGAAAAGAATATTGCATTAAGCCTCAACCACACCAGAAAACACCATGGCTGCAGGATGCTGAGCAGGACCTTCTGAGAGCACAAAACACTAACAGGACATTTCAAGTGCTATGTAAAACAGATGCGTCCAGCTGAATGATGAAATGAAGGTTAAAGAAAGGGAGAACAAGCAAAAAAGATGCATTGGTAAGTGAGCCATACTAAGGATTCATCATATGATTTTTCCACACAATTATTTATCTTAACTCTGAGCTGTGCCAAGCATTATAAGTGAACCCTGAAAGTGTATACTAAAGTAAATATATACTTTTGGAGTTTATTTTTGTAATTAGATTTTGAGATTGCACACTTTCCACCTCAGTAATTTAGATAGTTCTGTAAAAGCTCATCACAAATATGTTTTGCCATTCAGTAATTTAGATAGTTCTGTAAAAGCTCATCACAAATATGTTTTGCCATTCAGTAATTTAGATAGTTCTGTAAAAGCTCATCACAAATATGTTTTGCCTTTCACTGAAAATATCTTGTAAAAGCTCTTCTTTCCTCACCAATTACCTTACAGAAATAAACATTGGTGCAGCAGCACCACTTCACAGGACTAATGCCGTTTATGGACCTTAATGATGGGTTAAGATGAGGGATTCAAGTGTCAGAGGAATGCTTTTCAGTAGAAGTGTCATTCAGCCCTTCGTTCCTGGTTCCTTGCTTCCCTGCCCTTACAAAGCTTACACAGCAATACTGTGGTTTGCTGTTAAACACCAATCCTTGTTGGATGACAAGATCAACTAGGTAGTGCTGTTATTCAGTATGATAATGGAAATAATTTATCCATGGTTTTTCACCTATACTTGCATTAATGTTTTTGGCCCCTTTTAATTACATAGGCATTTTAATACTGCAAGAGTGGTAGAAAGGCATAATGCACAGTAGAAGATAGCCTCTGAGATTCCCAAAATGTCTTCTGATTTATGGATGCAGCATGAAGTCTTTGAATAATTTGCCAAAAATTTATTATTGTTTTTGATTGTTTTGCTTTGTTACTTATTTTTGTTCTTGAGATAATCACTCAGAAGACATTCAAATTTCCCTCACTCTTTTTCTATTAGTTTATTTTTGCTCCTATTTTTGTTAAATTCAAAGGCTCTTGGATCAGACCCAGAGAAAAACAGGTCCTTCCTTCACTATACTGTGAAGATAAACAGGAGTTCAAATTAGAAATGTCAGAATAGAGAAAATGAAATACTTGCCTCTTGCATTAACTTAATGCTGCTGCTAGAAACAACAAATCTCCAAACTTGCATTTAGCAAAATGATACTTTATCCTGTCATACGGTAACCAAACTACTTCAGAAAATTAGTTTAGAAATTTCAGTGTAGTTTATCAAACAGATAAAGGCTTTACCACTGATGTTCAGTTCCCTAGTTTGCCTTGTACATCTAGAGTAGTGCTTTGCTCCAAGTAAATGTTATATGATTTAATTAGGAGAAGAGTGTTTGTTGTAAGAAACCATTTTTACTGCTGGTAGATAAACCCATGAACGTAAGTCTAGTTTTAGTTGTTCTGTTATTGTTTTTTATTTTTTTTTTTTTAATTTGATTGATTAGTGCATCATAGCCAGTCTCTGGTAGGATTCACTTAGGATCATAAATCATAGAACATATCAGGTTGGAAGGGGCCCATAAGCATCATGGGGTCCAACTCCCTGGTCCTTGCAGGACAACAAAAAACAAAATTGTGACTATGACCATCATCCAGATGTAATTTGAACTCTGACAGTCTTGATGCTGTGACCACTCCCCTGGGGAGCCTGTTCCAGTGACTGACCCCCCTCTTGGTGAAGAACCTTCACCTAATGTCCAATTGAACTTCCCCTGATGCAGGTTCTTTCTGTTCTCTTGTGTCCTATCACTGGTCACCAGAGAGAGATCAGCACCTGCCCCTCCAGTGCCCTCCTTGAGGAAGTTGTGGGCTGCCATGAGATCTCCCCCTCAAGCTCCCCTTCTCCAGGCTGAACGAGCCAAGTTACCTCAGCCAATCCTCCTAAGTCTTGCCCTCAAGGCCTTTCACCACCTTGACTGCTCTCCTTTGGACACACTTAAGGGTTTGGTATCCTGCTCATATTGTGGCACCCAAAACTGCCCCCAGCACTCGAGGTGAGGCTGCCCCAATGCAGAGCAGAGCCGGACAATCCCCTCCCTTGCCTGGCTGGCGATGCTGTGCCTGATGCACCCCTGGACACGCTTGGCCCTCCTGGCTGCCAGGGCACTGCTGGCTCATGTTCAACTTGCCATCCACCAGGACGCCCAGATCTGCTTCTGTGCGGCTGCTCTCCAGCCTCTCACTTTGCATGTATAACCAGGGTTACACCATGCCAGATGGAGAATCCAGCAATTGTTCTTGTTAAATTTAATATGGATGGCGATTGCCCAGCTCTCAAGTCTGTCCAGATCTCTCTGTAAAGCCCTCTACTCTTGGCCTTAAATAATGCTTACATATCCCTAAAGAATACAAATTACAATTTTTTTTCTAAAAATAAGCAAGCAGTATCTACAGAGGCTGGTATGTGTTGTCTGCCTCTCTACTTCCCAGTTTGATGAAGCAGGTGTTTAGGACTCCAGATCTTTTAAAACTACATTTTCACTTGATTCTTTAATAATAATGAGAATTCCAAAGAGGACAGAAGCAATAGCACCTGCATACTATCAGAGAAGCATAAAGAAAAATTGCTACGAAGTAGTGTCCAACCCATGTTTTGTCAAAATGTAAGAAATGGAAGAGCCAACACAGTTCATATATTGGCTAAGGCTTGGAAAGGTTCAGAGTATTGCTGCATGCAGCTTAGAGGGATTCAGTCAAAACACTGGATTTATTTTGCCATATTTTACATCTTGCGATTTCTGTGGGCACTAGTACAAACACTATGTCATCATGGAAAACTTCCTTTTTCATGTGAAAGTTTAAAGTAACTGAACTAGTGTGAGTAAAATCAGATCTATTCCAGATCTTTGGTTTAACTCAAACCTTTCAGACTTTAAGAAGTCTAGCTAGCTGCTAAGGTAAAATAGGCAGTTTGGAAAGATTAAAACCATGTGAAGGATGCTCTTATGGAATTCTTATATAATTTAAGCCTAATTTAAAATAAAGCACTTAAAATAATCATATCTATCCTCATGTCTCTGGTTAATTTAAGATCCCATGATGAAGAAATCTCTTTACTCATGAGAGTGACAGACTCTTTGGTCAAGCCTCTGTAAGACAAGAGTAAGCTCTGCCAAAGTGAATGGAGTCTCTAGAATTGAGATTTATTCTCCCTTAATGATTGAGGCAGATGATTTTGGGTATGGTATAAAAAGGATATTCACTCACTAAATATTATTTTTTCAGAAAATAACGTAAGAGGTTGCAGGGAAATGTGAAATGGTTGATTCATGCTTTTATGATGGGCATCTCATTTCCAGTGTAAGTGACTGGTTCCTCTGAATTGCTCCCAGCACCTTACACCACTCTCTTTTTTGCATGTCAGAAATACCTGTGAAAGAGCTGCTACCATTATCAGTGCTACGCTTACTAAAACATGGAGTCTTGTTAAAAAAAAGCATAATTATCTTCCAAATTGTCTTAGAAAAGTTACTGATCAAATGAAGTTTTACTGTAGCTTCAAACCAGAACAAAACTCACAATGGAATTACTTGCCATAATTTTATTTCTGAGCTATAAATATACATACTAAATGAAAACACACTGCAAAAGACATTAAGCAATGATATTGTTATTGCTGGCTGAAATTAACATCCTCTCTTTGCTCCTTAGAAGTAATTAAAATAAGATATGTATTTCAGAGCCTCAAATAAGCAGAGAATTTTGGATTTTTTCTTTTGAAAGAAGAGAATTACCTGCTACTTACATAGCATCCAGATTTGTCCCATTAAAAGCATGGCCTTGAATACTGGTAAAACCATTATTGTAGAGTTTACTGCAAGCAAAAAAAAAATTACATCCGTGTATTTTGTGCTACTTCAATACATGAATACCTAACATATTATGCATAATTTTTCTTTGCAACAGCACATTTATGGATGAGTTAATTTTAATCTCTTGAAGAAGCAGTAGTTACTGTGTAAGGTCAAACAAATGCTTGGACGTGTTCTTGAGAGCACCTGAATCAAGGATACCGTGTGGCAGGTGTGCCATCTTCTACCTCTTTTTACAGCAATGATAGACTAAACCACTTTGCTATAATCTTCCCACACTTATACTAAAAGCAAGGAAACAAAATCCTGCTAGGACTGATTAAGGAAGGCTAAAGGAACTAACAACTAGCAAAAAAGGTCTGATTTTACTATCAGGCATGCTTTAAATTTTTAGAATTCATTCTTTTGCTCCCTTAGAGCAAAAGGATTTTTTTTTTACAATTTCTTTAGAATTCATCTGTTTGCATTCTAACGCTCTTCCTCTCAGTTCAGGTCATAACTCATTACAGTAATTTTCACTCCCATCAGCCCTTTCTTGTGGCTCACATTGACTGACTTGCAGAACTGAACTTCATTTAACAATTTTCTTTCAAATATGACTCTTCTGATGTTTGCCATTCATTAGTTTCCATGGTATGTGCCACTTAGGTTGCAAAAAAAGTTAGACACAGTTATAACCCTGCTGTAGCTTTACAGGGGGAGAACTTCACAGACTTTCTCCTTTGATTTTTGTCAAATATAACTATTCACTGGACTAGGGTCATAGAAAAACAAAACCACTTTAGTCAAGCTAGTTTAGAGAAAGAGAAGGACTGATTCAAATAGCTGTCAAAGTATAGAATTTATGCCAACTAGAATGTAGATACTGCCTGTGGTGTTCCTCTGTTGCAAACTACTAGAGAATAGGACAGGAATTTTTTTTTTTCAACATTTTGCCATATACATTACCAGAGAGGTAACTGCCTTGTGACTTAAACTGGAAGAACTTACAGGGTTAGAGATTCATTACAAAGCCCATGGAAAGCATTTGCAGGCACTGAAGTCATATAAGGATTATCTGCAATTTCACTGAAAAAGGAGACAAAATATCACAATCAAACATCTGCCCAACAGAGAGTCTGGAGAACAGCTTTGTTATTAATTGTTCTCTGCCTTGATAATAAATAAAAGTTTAAAATAAAATAAATTTATTTAAATAAATTAATTTAATGTGTTTTAATATTAATATTATTAAAATAAATATCATTGCCATATTTATTATATTATAAATTTAAATTTATTTATTCAAATAAATAAGTTTAAAAGAATAACCTGTTTAGTTATATCTAAGGCCGGAAGATACTTGTAGGATGAAGAATTGAGCATATTCCAGCATGCAGGAAGACAGCTCGTGAGGTAAATGTGTTTTGTAGTTCTGGTGAGGTGTGCCAGCTTGTGTGGTAATAGTGGCTAATGGCATGGACAGGTCCCTGGTCTCATGAGCCAGAGAAGTAGCAGAGTGAATAAGCATTAGCTGCATTGTTAATTGAACAACCCATGTGGCTTTAGAGCTGAAATCCTGCTCTCTAAATTCAGATAAGATATGAGATAATACATTATTCAGGACAGAGGCATTTTACTTCACAGAACTGCATCTAGCACCTCTCTTTCACTAGTAAGTGAAATAACTTACAGATTCTTCTCACCTCTTGTCTAAAGGACTGTTTCACTACTCATTTCTTAAATACTTTCTTTTACTCCTACTCTGCAGTCTTAATAAATATTATGTATCTTCAGACCAAAATTCTGTTGTAACAAAAGGGAGAAAGAAAAACTAAAGAGATTTACTATTGCTAAACTGGAGAAAGGAAAGAGGAAAAAGCTGGTAGAAACAAAAGTGAGAGCAAAGTTTCTGTCTACCCTTCTTCTGATTTTTCCTGAATCATATTATAGTCTGGAAATTAAAATATTGTGTAAAGTTTTCTTTTTCTTCAGCTTGGTGATTATGTACGGCCTAATAAGGCCCACACATAAAGTCCATGGGCTGAGAAGTCCTAACAATTACCTGTGTGCCAGAAATACCTTTGTTCCTTTTCTGTGCTACATTTGTGCATGTATATGTGCTAACACTGAACAGTACTACAACCATTTTCATTCCAAGTACTTTTCACTGAGAGGTGGTTTCCACCACAAGTTATTTGGATTTGACATTTTGCAGATTGGTTCATTTTTTCTAAATAAATGTTTACTTGTAGGTTGCTTGACCTCAAAGGCAAACAGTAATATAATGAATGAGTTTTCCCCAGCTATACCTTATTCGTTATTTAGAAACCTGTTATTTTTCAAGAGCATTTTTTTTCTTGATGGAAGAAACAAAAAATCTTTCATTGAATAGCAATATTTAGAAACATATATCATAGAACTATCTCCCTTGAAAGTACAGGTCTATTCTTTAAAAACTCTGTGCAGCATATAAGACCTATACTTATCTTTTGTTAGTGATCTCTATAAAAAAAAAAAATCAAGGCAGAAGTAAAACAATGTTTGGCTTTCTGCCGCTTAGAAAGGCACTGAGTTGGTCGGAAGTAAGAACACAGATGGTTGTATAAACTGCTTTGTTTCATCTAGCCTGTTCAGTTCTTGGTTCTCTCTACTGTGTAGAAGTAGATCCAGCAGAGTTGTCCATCTAAGATGAAGCCCTTCTGGTCTTTGAGAAACTCCCTAATAGTTCTTAAGATGTAGTTGTATCTCACTCAGAGCTCTGACTGACTCAGGTTTCGATCTTGGAGGCCTACACCAAGGTGAATGTGTGTTAGAACAAAGCTTATCTCTGGTCTCAGAAGATCCTTGGAAGGGAAGATCTCATTGCTTCCTACAGGCCTATGCTTTTTAGCGAAACAAGCAGCATTTCTCTATTGCTCTGAGGTTCATCTTGCCAGCGGCAGACCATGGATGCAGTGGGAACTGAATCTTCTTGACCAGAAATACCGCTTAGCAGCACTGAAACAAGGCCTGCGGTAGATCATCAATCATGTCTTTGCAAATCACCTTCAAACATAATGCTTCTCATTTTTAATTGCCTTTTGCCTAGCCTATCCAGCATTCAAGCCTCTTCCAGCTGAAAACTGCTACAATATAAGATTTCTAACTCCTCTATGGGACCAAGAAGTGACGAAGATACTTCTATCTTGTGTCAGCCTGCTAGTCTTCATCTGAGCTACTCTTCCTCTTCAGCTTGATTACAACCCAAAATTCTAATTTAGATTAATGCAGGTGGATGTTGTCTTTGCTTTTTAAATACCAAGAAACACCTGCTTTTTTTAGAGTTCAAAGCAGAACTCTTTGTTTTGGAAATCTCTTCAAGGACAGTAGTGGGAGACCTCCTTGCCCCCATTTGCATTCCCATTCTCTTTCTTCAAGAAATTGTTCTACAGTTTGCTTCACCATTGCAACACAAATTTTTTACAAGAATTTTGATAGGATGACTTGATGTTAGCAGGATGTATGCCAGCTCAGGTCCTGTGTGTCACACTATTCTGACTTCATATTAATTCAGGTATTGCACAGCCATTGCAGAACCAAGAACAAAATAAAAGCAAAGGACCTGTAGAAGTTATGTATCATGAATCATGCTGTGTGTCCATGCCTCTAATTTGGGTCAAATGTATAGTGCTAGGTGACCTGGCATTTTCAGATTTGGTGCTAATGACCATTGAACTATCCCTTGAGGAAAACCGCTTTGTCAGACTTAAATTGTATTTTTCTCAAAACCAGAAACCTTCATTATATGTTTTCTTGTAGTCTTAGGATGGCGATATTCTAACCAGCTGGGAGGACAGATACTTACAGCAAAAAATTCACATCAAATGAATAGATTTTGTTGAGGTCTGGAAATACTTTGAGTCCAGTATTAAAAATACCACTGAAAGAGAGCAGAAACAGAAAGAATTACTGCATCACTGAACAACAATGAAGAATGTATTTAAAGTGTTCAACAGGGCAGGATGGTTATTGCATCCTCTCTATTGTCAATCAATTCATTTATAATCAGCTGTCCAAAATAGAAGGATGCAAGACCAATATAAAAAAATCAAAATACCAGACTTATGATATATTATCGAATCTGAAAAATGGGAACATAAGACAGCTAGGCAGATCTGCAGAAGGAAGCATCTTGTGAGGTTGATAGGGAGAAAATAATTAAACTCTGGTTTATTTTGAGAGATTAAGGCTGCTTCAGTTAATAGACTCGACCTCTGAATCCTCTATCTTTCTTTGAGGCTAAGAGCTGTTCATACAGCTCTAAAAAGGGAAACTGTCTTAAAATGGGAAATGCTTAAAGCCCCTTCTTTCTGAACTTCTGTAGAGTGAAAATAACTATAGTTCCCAATTTTTAAAACTATTCTCCTGAAATGGAATTTTTTACTACTTTCTTTTTTATTGCTTTCACATCTATAGGAAAAACCTGGACAAGTCTTTCCTCCTTGCCACTGCCCCCACCACACACCCACAGAGGCCTTTCTTCCAAATATTACTCAAAATCACAGAAGTTTCTCTAGAAAATCATGGGAAATTTTCAGGATTTCTTTCTGCCATAGAGGTCAAATGAAATCAGGTGTCTATAGGTGGACTTTTCACATTTGGCTGACAGGTATGCTTTAAAACCCTGTGTAAATGTCTAGTAAATACTAAAGACGTATATATCTGTTGTGTCCCTTCTTCCCACTATTTCCTACAAAAGTAGAGTAAGACAGCACTTATTGTAAGAAAAGAGCTAGCTGTGGAATTTTGCCAAGGAACATTAGTGTATTCTAGATATTTAATGGATAAGACAAATGGGAAAACTACTGATGAATTTGTGAACATGTTTTCCTTTCTCACAAAAGTAGTAAGAGTTCCAACCCCTACCCTTGCTGGCTTTCTGTCATTAGAATAAAGCAACAGGGAAAAACACGACAATCAGTTCCAACATCAAATGCAAACTAACAAAACTGCTATAGAGAGTCATCTGTGAGATTAAGTACCAATTTGTTACAGATACTAAATACTTACAGGTATTTCAGAAGTGGGAGGTTCTTAAAGGCATCTGGATCTATGTAATCCAAGTTTCTAAGATTTCGAATTTCACTGTAAAAAGGGACAAACATTGGTAATTAATATTTAATTAATTATCACAACAGAAATCAGCAATGTTAAAATGAAATTTCAGGGACCTAATTCCTGAAACAAGCTTTTTGTACTGGCCAGCACCAGCTCAAGACCAGAGCAATCTTAATGATGCATTATCATCTGGATAGGTGATAGGTGATAGTCCCCATCCTGGGGACTGGCCTGTTGAAGCAAGGGGGTAAGAAGTACCTAAGATTTGATTATGGATCCTTTGTCTGCATGGTCCTAAAATCAAAACGAATACTCTGTGGTAATGGCTATTACTTTGAACATGGTGAGAGTTTTGTGTCTGCAAAGTTGAGTAAAAATAAGAAAAGTAAAGCCTTCAGTATTTATCTATAATAATCCGATCAAATTACAACCATCTATGCACCTTATAATTTTATGTGCTATTTTTCTGTTTACTTTCTTCATGTGTCTGACAGTATTTTGTATTATTTTCTCCTGTTTCTTTTACAGAACTCATCAAGAGATGGCTCAGTCACTTAAATTAACTTTGTTCTGAGACTTGAAATGGACACACCATTCACTACATAGCCATGCCCAGCAATATAGAGGATAGCATCTCTCTTTACTATATAATGAGGCAAGACATAACATAGACTTCATTCCTTAATCTTCTGTCCACAGTTACGTCTTTAAATACTTCTACCTGGGAGACAGCTTGGTCTGCAAATGGCTTTTTAGTCTGCACATGTTGAAAAACCAGCCTGACACAAATCACAGCTATGGCCATGATGGTGCTTTCTGTAGGTGTGTCGCTGGGGCTGCTGCCCCTCCAGCCATGACCATCGTTGCCTGGAGTCATGACTCTTCCTTATTTTTCTGAAATGTTTGTCTCTTCCCTTAGTGCAATTTCCCTCAATATTTCTCATTCCTCTATTTTCTAGCAGATTTCTTTCTTTTCTATCTATCACAACAGTCAGCAGTCTGGCTGCACCAAGCAGACTGTGCCAAAATTCTCAGTATTGAGGTAGATTCAATAGACCTACCAATTTTCATCTTTTATTAAAAAAGCCCTCCCCCATCACATGCAAACTTTTCATTTCCTGGACTCTTTACTGTTTCCAGAAGGATATAGATGGTTTTGCATGTTTGCTTCTATTTCTTTACCTTAAATCAGCTCTGGACACTGGTCTCATAACACTGCTGAAGCAACTCTCAGCCTTTCTTAAAATAGAAACCATATAGAAAGAATGGTGCCAGTCTTCCTCCTGATACTAGCAGTGGAGCAATGAGCTTGAAGAAAACATTTCTAGCTACTTATGTAGAGAAATTTGATAAAGATGATAGATTTAGGTGGCATGGTGGTGCAGGTTATGTGGGTGATGTTCCAGCCTTAAGTCAGTCAAAGAAGTGCTGCTACTGGACAGAGACCCAATGGGCAGAAACCAGTGGTATTTAATTTACCATAGCATAACTATGCCAAATAACTTAGATAATATAAGAATCAGAAAACTGGGATTTAGGACTACCTCTGCCTCTGGAACTGTTTTAATAGGATAAGATCAACTCAGACAAGTTGTCTAAGAAATATAAGTGGGAGAAGAGACAGAAGTTAGTAGATAAATCACTGTGTAGACACTGGTTGAAAGACTTCAACCTCTCCATATATTGTACTGACAAAACAGTTCTGCTTCACTTTTCAACTCATCAGTTTTCACTCTGTTTACTAAAACACTGCAGGGAAATGAGGATTTACCTTTTACTTGCATGTTAAACTGATGTCATTAATAGCTATAGTACTGCTACTGCAGTGCTGCATTCAACTATTTATCACATCCCTTAGCTACTTTGAACTGTAGCTGTGTTTCTGTATTTAAAAGAAATCCTCTGAGTGTCATTTCCTTGCATCTCTCCAATTATTTTATTAGTTATGTAGCTATCATATTCCCAACAGTGGAATTTGCTTCATAAACATTAACTGACTTGTTTTTTCCGTCACTGACTGCTTTCAAGATGTTGGACATGTGAGCTTCCTGGCCTGATACTCCTCTGCGGACCAAGCATATTCCAGGGAAAGAGAATCTTCAGTTCAGCCTTTAGCCTGGAAATGGATAATGCATTGGAGTATCATAGCGTCATCAGGTTTTGGCTTGTTGCTATTCACAGTATTTGGCGTAAATTATTTGGATGAGGGTACTGGAAATAAGAATTTGAAATCAGCAGATGGTACTAAAATTAAAAGAACAAAATAATGTAATGACATAGAATTTTGATTTATTAAGTAATTGGACCATGAGAGGACATTTGCTGATTAAAAAAGGCAAATGAAAAATTAATTAATCTGGGAATAAAATATTTTAAACAGCCAGGTGAGAAACTTAACACAGTAATGAGAGAAAATCTTAAATAACGTGAGTGAGAAAATCAGTATGATTCAACTAAACATTGGGAAAAGGTTTATATCCCTGCTGTTCAATTTCCTTGAACTGGTAATGTTGGCATTAAAAAAGAAGTATGCTTTAATATATACCGTATTTATAGTTGCATTTCATCCTACACTTTGTATTACAGAGGTGTCTTAAAGCCCAAAAGGAAGAAAAGGGCCATTGAGGAGCAAACAACCAGGCTTAGAAGTGTCTAGTAGGTGATTTGACAAAAGTGAATGTTACACTTAAGAAAAAAATGAGGACAGAAATCCAATTTTCCCTACTTCTAGTCCAGTCAAATGTGCCTCCCGCCTTTGACTGGCCTGAATATGTGGCCTCTTATTTTATCTGCATGAAAAAGAGATGTGTGCCATGGATAAATGTAGGTAACACCAAGATGACCACGATACACAGCTGAAGTGCAAAGAGTAGATTTATTCCATCATCTTGCTGGCTGGAGGATTTGAAAAAAGCAAGTGGAGACACACAGACTGCTAGGGTCATCTTAGCGAGGCTAAAACACTGTGAGGCCTGAGTCCTGCCTCACATATCAAAGGGGGCCTGGAACACAAATCTTTGCCAGGCTGTGTTTTACAATCTCTGCACTTCTTATCTCCTTTCCCTGCTTACAAAGAGGCCCCAAGCCTGTAAGAAGAATGCTTTTAAGTCTTTCACCATTTTCTGTTATCTTGTGAGAAAATGTCACTTCTTCAGTAGACAAAAAACAACCAAAACAAACACAAATACATGAATTCTCTCACACTGTTTTCTAACATCTCCCCAGTGCAAGATTGGTCTCTGAACAAAAACAATTCTAATCCAATTTATTTTTCTCTCTTCTTGCCAATCTTTTATTTTTCAACCCTTTCCTCCCCACAGATCTTCAAATTAATTTCCATTCGTGAACTGTGCTGCTGTCCTTGATTAAAACACTCAAACATCATTAGTCTTAGAGTACTGGAAGGAATTCCTTCCTAAAATCACAGATTTAAAGGACATCTATTGCTCCATTGATATTGTAGCCTATGAAGTTAAGCCCATAAGGAGGAAAGATATTTGAATAGTTCTAATCTCATCAATTAACAGTACAAACTGCATTTCACAATTTCTTTTACAGTAATCAGTCATGAGTAATATACTCAAAGGCACATAAATGTTATCCTAATTTTCAAACTGTAATCAAAAGACTGCTCTGGTGTAAAGATTAATCCCAAAAGGTCCATAAAGATAGACGAGCAAGTTGATTATCAGTAAATTCATTAAGCAGGGTTTGCACTTTTACCATTTATCTTTTATGAATTGGTGAGTTGAAAAGATTGAAACTTGTGAACTTAAAAAGTTATGGTTCTTTGAAAAGCAGCTCTAGGAAAACTATTAGTAATTTTAGCAGCCTAAAATGCAGATAAGGAGTATACTTAAAATGCCTAGTAAGCTAGATCCCAGATATCTAAGTGTCTATGAGAGCTGATTTTAAGTTACTTTTGAATTGCAACTTCAACACACTCTACAAATACAACTTAATCATGGCATACAGCAGTATTACAGTTCTGAGTCCTTCTGGGCAGTAAGTGCGTTTAAGATACAAGAAAACCTGACACAGTTAGTAGGCATTTTTTTTGACCATTGATGCAAAAAGGCCAAAGGTGCCCTGAACAAATGTTCTACTTTGCAGTCCTAACTAAAATTACTTAGAGATGCTCGTAAGAAAGAAGAATGCTGCTCCTTACCCACAAGCTAAGATAATTATTTGTGGAAATTTGACAAAAATATTCAAAATTCCTTTACAAACTATTCAACTTCTACTCTATTTTTGGAAGTACAGAAACCATTTAAAAACTGGCTTATTTGTGCTTTGAAGACACTTAATGTTTGAAATCTTAGTTCTGGCACTCAGACTAGGAAATAAAAATGTACTAGGTTCACAATCAAATCACCACCTGACTGTCCAAGAACAGCAATCCACTTTTCCTTTTTAATGAAAATACACAAAAAATTTTATCACATCAAGAATGGATGTGCAGAGAATGTCACTTGATGATATAAAGATATGTGTCGAGACTTAGAAATAACTACGAATTTATGCTTAGTTGCAAAGATATAACTACTTGGTTTCAAATCCAAATGAATCTAAAAATTAAATAGTAAGAACTATTCAAATATTAGGCTAATTAATTAATTGAGACATATGTTTGCCAGCTAACTTTTCAGAAAGGTTAATATGCTACTTAGCATTCTATCTGAATTTGGTAGCACTAAAAGAAGCAGAAACATTTACATATTTAAGTGGATTCTAAATTTCATTTACCAGACATTTTTCATACCTGCCTTGCAATATTGACACATTCTTGAGTCTGTTTAAGCCCAGAATTCAGAAATTGCAAATCTGGCCTTAGAGTAGCAATATAATCATGTTATGCTGAGATACCTACAAAGACTAAGGATATCCAGGTCAGCAATTGTGGAATGTTTTAAATAAGCTTTTTTTTATTCTCTTGTAGTAACCTGGGCCCCCCTCTCTACCTTCTGAGACTTACTTAGTCTGTAGTTACCTTAGCTTCTCTGACTTGTACATCTACTTCCATGTTTTATTCTCCTTGCAGCCAAACTATCCATGTTATTTCATCTGCATGCACCTGTTTAAGCCTTTGCACCACTGGCACCAGAAAACTGGCTTAGGCTCCCAAGAGTCTACTCCCTACCTCCAGACTTCAGATTTTAACAGGTTTTTTTTTGCACAGCACTTATCCCAGCTCTGAAATTCAGTGCAGGTATACAGCATTCCCCCTCAAATCTCTTCAGGCTTCCTCTCCAGTTCCCTCTCTCTTCTTCCCGCAGCCCTGTATCCCGTGGCCTGGCATCACAAGCTGTCCAAGAGGGCGGTGGGGCTGCCCTGGCCCTTGGCTCCATCTCACTGCAGAGCTGGAGAGTGCTCCCCCACCAGCTCTCCAAAGGACATCACATATATGAGGGGAAGCCACTTGAACCATGACCTTTGGCCCTGCTCCCAAATGCTGAGAGGGCTTTTTATGTGGCTGTATAAGAGGAGAATGCTTTAGGAGTGAGGAGAAGAGAGTAGGGAGAGAGCAGGCAAGGGTGAGCCAAGACACAGAGAAAGGAGGAAAAGAAAGAATGAATTTTTCTGAGGTTTCGTTTGCAGGAATGTTTTCCTGAGAAACAGAGACCTAATTACAACAGGTTTTTATTTAGTGTAATGTTACCAAGCTTCAGCTTGTAAGGCAACTACACAGAGACACTGATTGCTAATCAGACCCTCTCAGAATTACATTTACAAAAAATACATACTTGTGTAATTGTATGAGAGAGACAGTTCTGAATTCGTAAACAGACATACTAACAAAAGGTAAATACAAAAAGAAGAAACAAGAAACCATTGTGAGACCAATTTAACACAACTGGGGAGAAAAAAAAACCAGCAAAACTTGTTCCTTATTTACATATTTATAGAGTGGAAATTTTGCCATTCATTGCCAGCAAAATGAGATGTGGGTCATTAATATAGAGCAGGTGATCAGTATCCTTAGATATTGCAGACATTGCTCAGTACTGGAAAGGCATGGATGCATAAAAATATGACCTATGCTTAAAGAGCTGAGGTCTGGAAGGAACAGAAAGTCAGGACAGAGGCACATGAACCAAATAAGGACTGAGAAAATGGGTTGCTGAAGATCAAGGCTGAAGTGCACTAACAAGCTTGGCAGAGAGATCATGATGAACACAGGATGCCTATTCACGTAACACTTGGCTGAAGCCAAAGCATTAGTTCCCCCCTTCTACAAACACTATATTTTCTTCTAAGAAGTTCTTATGTCTAAAAACAAATGTTTTGAAAATGAAACTGTGTGTATAAGTTTCAGTTAGGGTAAAAAGATTATTTACATAAAGCTGCACTTTACAAAAGTTCAAAGGAAAACAAGCTGTAAAAATAAAACTCTGTGAAATGACTTTTCAAAACTGTTAATCTCAACTTCCTTTAAAATATTTTGTGATAATCTTAACCTAGTATTATTTTAGCAATATTACTTTAAAAATACTATGTAAATAGAGAACATTAAATTAATGCATAGCACAAGATACAAATTTATCCCTGTATAATCCTGTTGTTTGGAAAGTAAATTCAACTCAACAGTGATAAGCTTTAACAAATCAGGAGTTATGGAAACAATTCATAAAAATTATCAAATCTATAAATTGCTTGCTTTCACAGCTTATATGCAATTGTCTAACTTGCCACATGCCTGGATATTCCCTGATTAAATCATACATGTGCCTTACTTCCAAACAGATTTTATAAACCTGGTAAGCACTTTTGAGTGGTAGAGGTGGCCCTTCTTTATGTGCTATCTGCAAAGGCTTGGGGTTTTCCTATAACTTTTGTGAGCAGAGTTCTCATGTCTTGTTCTGAGTAGTGTTTTTTGGCTCTTGTGCAGGGAAAAAAAAAAATATATCTTGTATGTATGTGTACCGTTTCTCTTTTGGTAGTGCCTGGTGAGAAATGTAAGGGGTCCCACATTGCCATACCCTTGTAGAGTGGAGCAGGAAACACCCCCCATGCCCTCCCCGCAGCCTGTGCCACAGGGGACGTGAGGGCAGGTGCCTGTGAACTCTGCTGCCTCCTGCACAGACCTGCAGCTTCCTGGTCATGGACAACACATCCAGCCCTGGGGGCTGGAGTGGGTGTGATAATGTGGGGATTTTGGAGCTTTCTGGAGCATTTTATCTTTAATAAGGTGAACCACAAAGGAAGTACCACGTGAGGAATTTGTAGTGCATAGGGGCAGATGCTTTATTCATTGCTGATAAAATGTGCTGCCAGTAAATGTTTCATTAAATGTTCATTTGTGTTATACAAGAAATTCTAAAGATGCAGCAACTATGAAAGAGGAAGAGAGAACATGGACACGACAGGCTTGGAAAAAACTATCTACAGAATAGGGAATGGTATTATAACCAAAGGTAAGTACTGATATCACACCAAAGCCTTGCTGTGAAACTCAGAAATACTGCTGGAGCACATTGTTGGCCTCAAGTTGATCTCAGGATCCTGCACTTTGCTTCTAGATATGCCAGTCAGGTTCAGGTTCTCTTAGAGGAGTCACTTACACTTTCCAGCATTAGTTTCTCTCTTTTTCTTCATTAACAATAATTATATTTTTCTCCTGTAACTTTGTTAGTCTTTCTGTTTCACACTGTGTAAAGTAAAAGGAAAAAAAATCATCGAAAATACAGCAGTGTTAAGTCATCATCTAATTCAGTCTCTTTCTCTGAATGAAGATTAAATAGATCTATGGAATTTCAGATCATACAGCCTTAAAGGCCTTCAGTGGTAGAGACAGTGTCTCCAGGAAAACAATTCTAGTGTTTATTTATACCAGCCACAGGAATACATTTCCTAGAGGCTGACATGAATCTCATCTAATCTACTTTAACGTTGTTATTATTACCTGTTCTCTTCCAAACATTAGTGTGAAAATGAGTAGTAGCTTTCACCTCTTGCAACAACCTTAAAAATCAGCTGCCCTCTGGCATGTTTTCTTTCTGGACACAAAAGACTTTCCTCTCTGACAATGTTTTCTGGATCCGTGGTGACCAACAGTGCTCTCCCATGGAACCTCTGCAAACAAAAATCTCTGAAATATGCCAAACTGTAATTCAGCTGAGCTTTACAACAGTGGCAAGCTTTCCAATCCCTCCTTTGGATCCATAATGGAAGCACGGAAGAGTACCAGATACAGGATGGATCCTATGGAGCTCTCTATTCAATACATTACATTCTCATTTTGACAGGGTCCTGATGAATGACAAGAATTCTCTGGATGCATCCTACAGTTCTGTAACTGCCCTTAGAGCATCACTTGGTGTGGATTGCTCACAACATGAGAGAAAAAGGTGTAAAAACACTTCCCAGAAGCTTTTTTCCATATTATTCTTGTTCGATTTAATAACCATATAAACATTCTTCATTTTACTAGTGCACTTTCAGAATGATTACTTACTCTTCATGTCTCCAGCTAGTGCCATTTTTCTCTGTGCTTTGGTCCTTCTGATTTTATTTCTGGTGCTTATATTACTGTTTTACACTTACCTGCAGTAAATTGACAGAAATAATTCTTAGTTGCCATTTTATTTCAACTTGACATCAAGCTCATTATGCAGTCCCCCTTGTTTCTCACTACATTTACCTACATTTCTATGGGAGGATACAGAAGAGCAAGGGAACAAAAAAGATGTATGGAAAACAAGCACAATAAAATAAGCTCAAAAAAGAGACTCACTCACTCTACATTATGGAGAAAGGAAATGAGAAAAGGAATATTTAGCTACATAGGAGACAGGAATGACCAACATCATCATATATGTTATTTCCACACATTCCAAATTTATCTCATCACTGTATTCATTTATTTAATTACAGTACTTACATGTGAGTGACTTTGCATAAACTGTTGAAGGAATGGGCCTCCAGACTGTGAAGTGTTTCATCTATAGAGATGTAACTAAACACCAGCAAACAGAAAAATAAACAGGTCTCAGACACTGGGAAGCCACAGCTAGTGCCCATCATGCCACTTCATTTTTCATCTCATTACTTTTCTCATCCAGCTATGATGATGCTTCCAGACACACGAGCAGTGTCTGAGGGACACACTTTTAAAATCTTCTTAAGGATTTTGATTTTGATTGATGCATTAGATGCACACTGTACTGCAGAATACAGTAAAACAAGAACAGCACAGCAGTGCTAATAAGCAGCAAAAGCAGACACCACTATTTCACAGTTTGGCATCATATTTCTTCCCTTTTCCCCACTTAAGATCACATTGGAATTCTCTAAGGGGAATCTAAGCCTCAGGTAAATTGGCATATTTCTCTATTTTTTAGTTCTCTAAAGAATTAAAAAAAGGAAGGAACGAAACAAAGATGATCCTTGGGGCATCACTGCAACAACTGTTGCAATTGCTCTGGAAAGAGACAAGTCATCAGGGCAGGCAATGCTTTATATTGCTGACTAAAACATGTGCTAGAACATGAATTTAGACAGAAACTCTAGCCATACAATGAGTGTCATAAAGGGTGTATGGAGTAATGTGGCTCAGAAAGAAAACCAGACAACAAGAAATATTTATTTGCACACAGTTCAGACTGAGTAGCATTTGTACTGTTGGTGATCTATGGAATGTGATGAGAAAATAGCCCTCCAGTTGCTCCACCATCATTAGGAGAATTCTAGTTCTGCAACTACTGTCAAAGACTTTGAAGTGTGAATAAAGATGCAATAGAACTAACTAGAGCTGATTATCAGTTTTACTTACCTATTGCCCTTTAGTTTTAATTATCTGATTCTATCTTTCAAAATATCTCTTAGCTTTAAAATTTATTAATACTGGAATAGCATTTAAGTGATCTATTGCTGTATTTTATTTACTTTTCTAATAATATTTTATATCATATTTCTAATCAGTATATATTTATTTAAAAATTATTTCCTTGTATATTTTTATAATTATGGGCAAAATATTTAAGTACTACATTTTGATACTCTTGATCAAAATTAATTAATGCAGTTTTTAATATTTTGCATGGTTACACAAACCCTGAGCAGCTTGACAATTACTTTAAATGCACAAAATTAAATTGAGTAGATGAGTCTTAGACATCAATTTTAGATGTCAAAATAAAAAAAAATATAATAAAGAGATTGTGTCACACGCCTTTCCTCCTTCTTAATCAGTAGACCTACAGAGATCTAGAGTCATATGAAACTTTAAAAATATCTGTTATTTTACAGATTCTAATTGGGTTGTGTTCCTTAAACAAAACAGAGAAGATTTGTAACGTTCCATTTTTCCCAATGACAGTATAAGGAGTACTGATAGTAAAGAGCAAATTAAAATATGATCATTTAACCCAGGAAGGCTTTCTAATAAATCAATTATGGATGAGATGTCTAGTCTTTTGTGTAAATTTTAAAAAAGAAAAATCTTTATTTCTTTCATGTGTGTTAAAAAATATTTAAAATGGTTTAAAAAATTGGACTGAATACTTTGTGACCAGCGCATGCCTTAACAACCAGAAGATGACTAATAGCACTAACTGGGTGGGAATTTATGTCCTTTCCAGACTGGAGCTAAAAACACATTACCGGAATTAATTTTAACTCATCAAGTATGAAATCTATTTTGTATTGGTCAATTTGGAGATGTAGTCAACTGTCTTTGAAAAGATACCAGAAAAGTAACAAGTAGAGATTGCATGATTATCAGATTCTCTTTCTAGAGTAATTTTGCTTTTCTAAAGCTGTTTGCCTCTTCCAAATTGAACGAAGATAATAAAAGAGGAATACAATAAAGAAAATATATCCAGTCTGTATCTCTGTAATTGAGTGTTGCAGAGTTAGATATTTATGTGAAATGCTTTAATTTTGTTTTCCTTTAAGTAATAATGTCTGTTGCCCGGGAAATTGGAGTTTCAGTATTAAAAGAAAATGGATTATTCCATTTTAACCGATCCTACATTTAAATGTACCAAAAGATAGGTTGCATTAGTGACATATTATTTAAAGATTTTTCTTTATGTAGCAAACAGATATATATAAATCACTTTGACAGAAAATGAAATTAAAAACAGATAATGAACTAACATTTTATCCTCTTGCAAAAGCTAGGAAGTAGGAGAGTACTTTTTGTGTGCTCCACGATCAAAATGAGTCACCTTACATAGGCAGGCAGGTGCTTTTCTCCCATGTATGAGAATAGTCAGAGAACATGATTCCTCCTCCCCTCTCTCACCCCTACAGCCATTATGTGCCTTCCCACCACGCTTCACATCACATTTTTGCTATATATTGTCTGGCTTGAACCCATTTGAGGTATAGTTTTATATCTTACAACTGTGGGACACAGTGGGAAGGAAATGGCTTGTTTTCTTCATGTGTTGACCTTCACTCTTCTACTTTACAAGCATATGTATTTGTGTAAATTGATTAAACCACACCATCACACTATTTTATTTGCTTTAGTGTCATCCAGATAAACACCCAAACCCCACACAAACACACCCAAAATCTCCTAGGGTGGGAATGTCAAACAGAAACATGTATTAATAGTGCATAAACATTTACTTCCAAGCGTTCAGAGTGCCTCAAGAATCTTTGGGCTCTGCCTAATGAACAAATAACACATTCAATGTAAGAAATAGAGATCATAGCAATCATAGCTGGAAGGAGTTGCATCAGAAAAGGAAAGCATGTTTAAATTGCCATTTTGTAGACATGCTACAATTCAGCACCTCCTCTTCCTACTGGCTCTGTTTAATTTGCAGGATTTCAAAATTCCTTCAACACTCACGATGAATGCAAGGATAGTTTAAAGACCAAATGCACAGTTTCAGAGAAAGTCTGTTTGCAGATAACATTTTAATCACCACTGCCCACTCAGAAAGAGCCTGAGAGCACAGGATTTAAATCAGGTCTGCACTTGGCAGCAGCCACGAGGCCCTCTCCCAGCCCTTATTTTCTTCCTTCTCCCTCTCTCCACCTTTCTTTGCTTTTTTCCAACCTCAGCATCCCCTGTATTGCTGCCCACCAGCTGCCCCTGCTGTCTCTGCTGCTGATGGAGAGCAGCTGGGTGACACATGGGGCACTTCAGGAGAGGACAGCCAGGAGCAGGTAGGGCAGTGGGAACTGAGTGGAGGCTGTACTGTAGCAGCTGGCACTGGGGAGCACGGGAGGTGCAGATACGTGCCAGCTGTGGGGAGCTGTGTGCTGGCACCGGCTGTGGCACAGCAGCGTGCGCAGGGTGGGAGAGGCACTGTGTTGCACAGAAAGGTGGTGCACAGAGGAACCGTGCTTTACATGGGGCTGCTGGCAGAGCACTGAGGGATGTTCCTTTGTGTGGAGAAGCTGTGGAGGAAACACTTCGAGGACCTACAGACAGGGTGTTTGTCAGGTACTCATGAATGTGACCCCAAGGCATCATCCTAAGCCCAGGAAAGATGTTCCTTATCCTTGACCTTAAAAATACTGAATGCTCAACATATTCTTAAGTCAGCAGAAAAGACCAGGTGAAGCTCTTTTACCAAGATTTAGTGTATTTGCATTATTAGCAGTTGAAACCAGAAATTTCTCTTGCATTTGAATATCCTATAAAACTTTTTTTTTATTCAATGATGCCTTTCTGACAGGAATTAGCTTTGCAATCAAGCATGTAATTAAAATGCTTTTTCTTTCATTCATGTGGAAAAGCAGCACAGGGGAAACAATTCTCTACTTCTGGCTATCAAGAATACATAGACATGCATTCATTTAAAAGAAATTGTAGCTCTAAAATTTTTGTTTAAACAAGGTTCATAAAGAGGACAAGTAAATTTTCTATTCAGTACAGATTAAAAAAATGTGCTTATTTGTGGAAATCATATCGTAGAAACCATATAGCAAAATGGACTGCTGTATTTGGAACAGTAAACACAGTATATATTCCCCCGTTGAAACTTCAGAACATTTTCTAGATGAATTTGCAAAACCAGGAACCATCTGGTAAATTTCATTGCACAGTTTTCATTGCACAGAAATTATGGACTGGGAGAGGCAAATGAGACGTGGTACGTTAGAGGCCAAGATATACACATAAGAGTTGTACTTAAAACACAGGTATTGATTTCCCAACCTGAAGTTTATATCAAGAAGATGGGAGTTCATGTTTTGTGGTGCTAGTAATGCTATAAGAAATATTCAGATGTGTTGCTGTGAGTCGCTGTTGAGAAATGAAGACTTGCTCTTCGCATAGCATAGGAAAGAGAGAGATTTTTATTATTTATTTCTAGCTTATATAGGTTCTTGAAAGGTCACTCAGATTGGTCAGTTCATAACCTCCCCCTAGGCCCGATTGGCCAGGTTTGAACTACACAAACCTGAGGAACTGTTTTAATAACATCTAAACTTTATCTTTGTTTATAGAACACAGAAGGAATAGAAGAAAAATTCCCACGGGAAAGGTCTGTGCTAGCCACACAGATGGGCATTGACGCTATTCAAATTTAAACTGCCAGCTGGAGTTTTTGGAGCCAGAGAAGGGCTGACACCATTTTATATTTAATCAAACACTGTTCTAAACTAAGTTTATCCTTTTTATATATGACACTATACATCATGTGAGGGATATTCCTCCCTCTCCAAAAAACCCCCAAACAATACACCATCTATTTGATTAAACTGGAACGGTAAACGAGGCTGCAGATATCCAAGAACAATTACTTATAAGGATTTTAGGAAGTCTTTATTTCAGTATATCTGGATGAAACTATAAAATATAATAGGCAGACTACATTCCCCCAACGTCCTTTTTCATGAATTCTTAAATGGTAATCCTCAGCTATTCAGTCAAAGCTCATGTAGAATTGAGACTTGCAAGGAACATCAAGGGCAAGAAGAAGAATTCTTATCGCTACATTAGTAATAAAAAGCTGAAGAATAAAAAAGTGGGCTTGTTGCTGAATGTTTAGTTGAATTTAGTTAACAGTGGCCACAGATGAAGCTGAGCACCAGACTGATAAAGCCCTATTCATTCTGGTTGGATCGTGTGAGCAGATTGTAGACTAGAGCCCTCCTGAGGTCCCTTCTAAATTACAGGGCTCTGATTCTAGGGAGTGAACTGGGAGGTGGCAAAGAAATTCACTGCATCAAACAGTCATGCACAGGACCACAGATTATGGGCCAGCGGCGAAGAACAAACTAATGTGGGGCAACCTTTTGTCAAGACTGCTGACATCAACGAGCAGTACAGTGCAAGGGCAGCTACTGAGGAATCCACCCAGCGCAGGTAGCTCGCTTTGCAGCGGCAGTGGGAGCTGCAGGCTGAGCTCTGGGTGGGAGGAGCCCGGGGCAAGGGGCCATGAGCTGCCGACCCTTTGCATAACAAAGCCAGGTGAGGACACTCCGAGGCACAGCAGGAGCCAATGACCACACACCTTGGGGCACTTAAATTGTGCGGGCGTGAAAGCCCAGAGATTCCTTTGCTTGAGGTCCCTCCCTCCTTGGAGGCACCAAACTCGGGCTATTTTGTTATTCAGTTATTGAATCAAGATTAAACTCTTGAAAGATCTGGACATCTGAGACTTTGCTATGGGAAACGTGGGGTCGAGCTGGTAATGGTGTGAACGTGACTCTGAGTGGCTCCGGGATGGTCGGACAGGCAAGTTTCCTTAACATAGTCACCTTCAACGGGACAAATGTTGATGTGAGGCAGGTATACGCTGCTGGTTCTGCTTTTGTGGACTGTATCCATGCATATGTTTGCACACGAAGTGACACAATGGAAGTCTCTCTCACATCACACAAATATTAATATTTTGGTGAAAGTCTATCTCTAGTCTAGAAATGCCCCTTGTCTCCAGTGAGATGTGCTATAAATCATGCTGGCAGCTGGAAAAAAATTTTTAGCCAGGACGAGCAATAGAATATGTTAATTTGTTATGAGTGAAATGATTTCCTGTAATTTGCAAACCAAAAAAAAAAAATTATAGCTTTATTTACCACATCGACTTCAATAAAGGAGGAGTGATCTTGTTCACAAATGCATAGAATGCCGTCCTATAACTGGTTCAGGTTATAAACAGTAGAATTATTACCTTCAGTTCTAAAATGTAAGTGGTGGGGTAGCAAAGGTACAAGAATATTTTAATTTCATAAGTTTTTATAAACAAACACAGAATTTTGGAGAAGGAGAGTAATTTTTAACAAAAATTTAAAAGAATATTATCAGAAACCAAACAGAACTTACATCCTAGAGATGTTGGGCAGATTGGAAAAAGCGTCACTTGGAATTGTTCTTAGATGAGTCTCCAAAAACCTCCTAGAGAAATAAAAGTTTGGCAATTAATATCCTTTGGTAAGTACAATTTAACATTAAAAAGTCTTACACAGCTTCAGCTCTGCTCCAATATTTTTATTCTTGTCTTGCCTTTTCTCTGTGTTGCCATCTTTGTCTCATTTCTATTCCTGTTTCATTATGTGGCTTGCTTTGTTTGGTGAGCTCCATCAATCTAAATTGCAGCTTTCTGCATCATCCCTCCCAAGAACTCAGCAGTCAGTGTTGACAATCGACCTTCCAAAACTCCAGAGCATGACCAGCAAAACATATTTGCCCATTGTAGTAAATTAAATATTAAGAGAATAAGCATTCTTTTAATCATTTCAGGCTCCACAAAGATATCCCACCCCTCATTCTGAGCAAGAAATTCAGGTATGTCAGCCAAAATTGAACTAGAGCAATTGCATACTACCTCCACAGAACTGTCCATTTTCTTTGTAATAAATACTACATTCTTCTTCCCCAAACCTCTGATGCGGGGGTGGTATGTACCTTACCCATCTGCAGGAGATTTCAGAAAAACCCGCAATACTGAAGGGAGATACATATCAACAGCCAAGCTCTTAACAGAATGAATCTCCAGCAGACTCACTCCTCTAAATAAGAAAGGAGGAAATGCTTTTGAAAATCAGCCTATGATATAGCTGTTAAACTTACAGTTACAACCTGTTGTTGTTAATCTTTGGTTTTCCAATACGGGTTGGGAATACACTTACAGAATATCTAGTCAATTAATAGTTTGAAGAATAATCAAGAACAAATGATAAACTTTTCCCCTAGTTGCTATTTAACAACAGTTAAAGAGAAAAGAAATAAACAAATTAGGATGATTTCCTGATTCTGTTCTGTTCCATAATGCCAAGTATCTGGTTACTATAATTATATTTGATTTATTGTTATCTTGTCATCAAATACATTATCATCTTGAGATTTATCAAGCTTCTGCAACTTGCATACAAGAAATAAAACTGTAGAAACAGAGTTTAATAATAACAATACCTGCAGAAATTTTTAGAAGTTTTGTCTTGAATAAAAGTATAAATTAAGAGAATGTACATTCCTATAATCCCAAGGGAAGAATCTACTTCCCCAGTTTACCTTCTCTACTCCATATACTTTTTACAAGAATGAGTAAAGACTTCTGCTTTTCCAACAGTGGGTTGATGTTTCTCCTGACCTCAATACACCTGGCTCCAAACGAGCCCCCAACCATGGGAATGTCAATTGGTCCAGAGGTTATGTCCACACAGACATTATTTTAACATCCACAGCAGTATCAGTGATATTACCTCAGTAAGACACATTAGGGAAGTAAATATATATTTTACGTAGGTGCCTCTTAATTTTAAAAGAATTTTTAAATGCACATGTACAAAACACAATAAGTAAATACAGGCCAACTAAAGAATTTCAGATTGAAATTACATGATTTATAATTTGAATCATGTCAAGAAAAGCTCCATGTATTTTAATGAACTCTTCTCCACCAATACATTTACCATATGTCAGTATGAAACAAAGTTTGTCAATTTGAAACAAAATAAAAAATTTTACATCCTAATTTCATTTTTCTGAGAAAATTATAACAAACAATGACTTTCTAGCTTTTATATAGGAGAAATAAACATGACAACAAAGTAATGACTAGGTAAACAGCTACTGACACAGTTTCTAGGGTTTTTACATCTAATTAAATCCAACACAAACAAAAACATATTTTAAAAATTATTCTGAAATAAATGCATTGGAGTCAGTGGTGCAAAAATAGCTATGAAAAGGCATTTCACATAGTGAAATTCGAGCTGAGCTTACCAGAAGATGATTACCACCTAGTGTCCAATGCTAGTGTTATCAGTGTGGTAGGAATGAGGGAAAGATTTGCACAGCAAAGGAACTCTGAAAGTAGGGAATCACTTCTGAATATGCAAGACTACATAGCTGCTTTCCTACAATTAACTAGCAGTCCGGCAGAATAACATGAAGTATCCCTCAAAATTGGCCCAGCCCTAAGAAATTAAAGAAATACTAGATTCTTTCAAAATGAAAGTGTACAGGTCAGTGTTTGAGACAATTAGGTACTAAAAGTAAGCTCTTACTGCAAATGTATCCTCTTTCTACAAACTGAGGTACATATGGACACTGTCAGACTGACAGGAGAGAATTCACGTTGGTTACTTGCTAATTTATAGCAAACAGAAAACATCAATCCACAATGTTGGAGCTTATCCTTGCTCAGTTTGTGATCACCCAATGCCTCTGACTGGATCTGAGTAAAAAAAAGAAGACTTTACGGGAAGGAATGATCCCATCCTCAGTCAGTTTTCAGATGACACCAAGCTGGTCAGGAATGTTGATCTGCTGGAGGGTAGGAAGGCTCTATAGAGGGTCCTGTACAGGCTGGATTGATGGGCCAAGGCAACTGTGTGAGGTTCAACAAAGCAAAGTACCAGGTCCTTCACTTGGGTCAAAATAACCCCATACACTACTCCAGGCAGGGAGAAGAGTGGCTGGAAAGTGGCTTAGTGGAAAAGGACCTGGGGGTGCTGGTCAACAGTAGCTGAACATGAGCCAGGGTGTGCCCAGGTGGCCAAGAAGGCTGATGGCATCCTGGCCTGTGTCAGAAATAGAGCAGCCAGCAAGACTAGGGAAGGAATCATCCTCCTGTACTTCTCTGGAAACCATTCCATACCTTTGGTCATCTTCCTGCTTCCTTTGTATTTCTTCTATTTCTAAGTAAATCTTCTACCCCAAGTGACAATACCAGTGCTGTACAAGGTATTCAAGGTACAGCCAAACTCTAAATTTGTACAGTGGCAAATATATGTTATCTGTTCTTTTCCCAGTATTTTCTAATATTAGATTTAGATTTTGACTTTATGATTGTTTGTTTTGTGTGGGTTTTCTGTGGGGTTTTTTTGACTCTTCCTAAACACTGAATCCAGAACTTAACGCCAAGATCTAACATAATGTCAAGATCTCCTCCTGATGAAATTATGAGCTCAGAACCTGTCATTTTTTAGTATATGTATCTTTATATGGTTCTCCCACTGAAGCTGTATCTTTTTCTCTATAAAAACCAACCTTCATTTACTATTTTGTTTCCCAGCCACTCCATCTGGTAAGAGCCTTCTGAAATTCTTTATAGTCAGCTCCTAGCGCTACTACCTTAATAACTTCCTAGCATGAGTAAACTTTGTTACTTTGCTGTTCATCCCCTTTTTGCAGGTCATTCATAAGTGTATACTAACATCCTAAGGTCTTACCCAGAACTCTGTGGAACTTCATTTATTCTTCTGCTTTGTTTCCTATTTTTAATAAATAATTTTTTTGGAGAGTCTTTATCTGGGTTGTCAAATGCTTGGAAATGAACCAAGCTTTTGTTTTTTTTTCCTAACGAAGAACTAAATTTTCCCTGTATATGGAAGAGTCTCCCTCAGGAGAAGGTAACCGCATTAGCTTACATTTAATACACAAGATTCTTACATAAACCTTTGTATTGGGTAGAAAATAACAGTGAAAGCTATTTCTTAAGGAAGATCTAAGTAAAGATACAAACAAACATGCAGAATGTGTTCTCTTTGATCAGCCTCAAAGCTTAGATATATTTACTTCTATATTAACAGCCTTATCACAGTGCTGCAGTACCATGTCTGCTGTCTTTGGAAGTTTCTCTAAGATTCTAAACCTTAAGTGGTGTACAGTCTGAAATACCAGCTGGTACACCATTGCTTTGGTCACTCTTAAATGTCATGGAGGCTGACCAGATTTTTGTATCAGCATTTATTAGTTTCCCTCATCCTTCACTGAAGGATTTTACGCAATCTAACAAGGAGAAAAAAACCCCTTGAAAGGCAGCCACTGGATTTTTAGTACTGATCTGGAACGTTTTAAAAGAGGCTACATATTGAATATCCATTTGCATACCAGATGCACTTCTCATAGTTGCTTGTATTTATCTTGCACTGTCATCACCTCAAGTCAACTCCAGATCATTCCTTACATTCCTCATATAGGAAAAAATCAAGAAATGTACATTCATTATTTCATTCGTTGTCTATGTATCTGTTCTTCACGGACAAAAACCCTGTAACTGCGGGCATTGTAGGAGGACAGGACATAGATAGTTCTTGCCTCCAAATGTAAGGTAGGACTGCACATAGATATCGACAAACACGAGCATCTGTAAGGCAGTAGAAACCTATATTTTTACATGTATAATACACACCCATTTCTGGAATAGGGTTACTTTCTTCTCGCTAAGCCAGAGCTCTGTCATTGTTGTAATTTATAAATGGAAGTTATTTAAGCAAAGTGAATATGAAACCAGAATTACTCTTTGTGTGTGTTTTCAGTAGAAATTCAAGCACTCTTGAAGTAACTTCCTGTGTAGTTTATGTGCCTTTTATACACAAAAAATTAGGTTTCAGGGATCTTTCTGAATTTTAAAGTCTCTCTGACTGTTTTTATAAAGGCCTTACAGGCTTTTAAAGCCTCTTTCCTCTCTGTCACATATGACCTCAGACTTTCTTTGTCTCACAAAACCAGATGTTGCTTTTTTTGTTCAAATGGAATAGAAGGAAATTTCTTAATTTACATTTCAAATGTAAAAAATACTATTAACTAAAGCATGCTGTTCTGTAATCCTTGCTCAGATAGTCAGGTTCCAATCAAATTCCTTCCTTAGTCCCAAATAAACATAAAAAATTTCTTTAAAGGGACGTGGTTGAAGTGGTCTGTAGTGTAAATAGGACCTACTGAAACATTTTCAGTCTGGGAGAATAGTTGCACTCTATAGTGCAACAACTGTTTAATCCATATGTCTGACTCACTCAAAAATCAAGAAAATGAACAAAAAGAAGGGAAAAAAACCTAATAGTAGACAAATGTCAAGAAAGAAAGGTTAAGAAGAAAAAGAAGATACCATTTTGGTGGAAAGGGTGAAGATTCTCCTCTTTTATTCCTGACAGCCAGAAAAAAAAAAAAAAAGACAATGCTGTTGCTTAGAGTTGGGATTTTGCAATGAATATAGATACACATTTTCAGAATTATATTAGAAGCAAACCTTTTCTTTTCAGCTACTTGAATTTCAAAATTGCCATGAGGACTGGCTCAGGCTCAGCTGAATGCATGTGCCTCATGGTCAGACTTGACAGAACATTGTAATAGAGATAGTTTCTGAGGAAGTCAGATCATTTTTTCCTTTGGAACTTAATTTACCAACCAAAAGGAATAGAATTATTTTCCTAATAGCTATGTTAAGATCTAGACTTTCATTTTTTTAACCTTTGTTCACTCTCCCAAGACAGAAGTTTCCCTTTTCCTAACTTGCATCAGTCCTTGTGGAGGAAAGAAGAGGAATTTTACTTCTCAGAGAGGTCCTGCAGGAAAACTTTCATATGTATTTCATATATTCCTAGTTTACATTACCATTTGTGGAAACTCACTAATTAAAATGGGTAAGGAGCAAACTGCCTTTTTTTACCATGGAGTCTTTTAAACCGTTCTGGTGGGTGTTTCTTTTCTGACTAATGGGTCTTAGTTCCAAGCACCTTACTTTTTTTACTGGGGACAAGTGTGTGTACTGAATATTTGGAGTGTCCTGGAGCATAAAAACCTAAACATTATCTTATTGTGTCATAAAGAAAGCTCCATTTCACCCAAGATCCTGTCCTGAACATTGACCAAAAGCAGTTGCCCAGGGCACAGGATATGAACAATCTCATATACAGGGATCATATTAGAAGAGCCAAAGCTCTGCCAGAGTTGAAACTGCAAGGTATGTGTAGGGTAACAAGAGAGACTTCTGTAAGTGCATGGCTCGGAAAAGGAAAACAAAGAAACTGCGGGTCCCCTGCTCAGCGGCACAAGAGATTTAGTGACAAAGGACACGGAAAAGGCCTCAGTGCCTTCTTGGCATGGTTTAACCCCAGCTGGCAATTAAGCCTCACATGCTGCTCACTCACTGCCCCCAAGGTGGGATGGGGGAGAAAATTAGAAGAATAAAAGTGAGAAAACTTGGGAGTTGAAATAAAGATGGTAGCTATGCTTGCTGTGTCCCCTCCCAGCTCCTTGTGCACCTCCAGCCTGGCAGGGTAGTGTGAGAAGCAGAAAAGGCTGTGACTTTCTAAGCAGTGCCCAACGATAACTAATACATCCTGGAATTACCAACTCTTTTTCCGGCACAAATCCAAATCCAATCCAATCCATAGCACTGTACTTGGTACTATGTAAAAAATTAACTCTATTCCAGCCAAAATCAGGCCACTTTTTTGCAACTTTTTAAAAATTTTTTTTATTTGCTCCCAGGCCTCTTAAGTCCTTTGCCTGGCAGCACAGCCTGAGGAAATGGAGCATTATCTGCAGTAGAGGATAGACTAAAGAAGCACTGACGTGTACCAGACATATAGCAATCTATGGGACCAGACATGTTGCACCTAAGGGCAATGAGGGAGCCAGCTGATATCATTCTGAGGCTACTCTACATGTTTGAAATATTATGGTGATCAAGGGAGGTTATGTCTGAAAAAGAAAAGCTACATGCATGTCTTCTAGTGAGGCAAAAAGGAGGATCTGAGGAAACACAGGCTAGTAGTCATTTTTCGTATGCAAGTAATTTTATATGTTTGAATGTCCTTTTGCAGGTGCTATGTACATGATCAGAGGCTAAACAAATTCCTTTATTTTCATCTATATTTCTGTCTTAATAATTTCTAACATTCAGTTTGACTTTTTGACCTCTGCTGAGCAGCTGGCAGCAATTATAGGCACTTAGGGGTTCTCTGATTAAACACAATAGTAGCCAGCAATTACAGCCTGTTCTTACTCTCCCTGTAGGAAGTGAGCCTCTTCAGATTGCTCTTTTCTGAAATTTCATGGTCCTGTTTGAACTTTCTATGCAGCCATTTATAGACTTTTAGCTCAATATTTCAGAAACACAGCTCTTCTCTATTGTGTTCAGAGTACATATTATTGCAGGCCATCGTAAAAGTTTAAAGTTCAGGGTAAAAAAAGTAACAGTACTGGTTTTAGGTCAAAATCAAAATTTAGTTCAAAAGTAATGAAATAGGTATGTCTGTGATCACAATAAAAAGAAATGTATGAGGCTGTAATGTTTTAATATGGCAATCAGATGAAGTCCCAGGTGACTGGAAAGGGGGAAGCACTGTACCTACCTTTTAAAAGGGTAGAAAGGAGGACTGTGGCAACTGCTGACCTTGCAGTCTCATCTCAGATCTGTTCCTGGGAAAATCATGGAACAAAACCTTTTAGAAGCTACACTAAGGCACATGGAGGACAGGGAGGTGATTTGGGACAGCCAGCTCAGCTGCACCAAGGGCAAGTCCTGCCTGACCAACCCAGCGGCCTTCTCTGATGGAGTGACTACATCAGGGGACAATGGAAGGGCTACAGATGGCATTTATCTGGACTTCTGTAAAGTGCACAACCTCTTTCTCTCTAAATTGGAGAGAGATGGATTTGATGAGTGGAATGTTAGATGAGAAATTGGCTGAATGGTCACATTCAGAGGGTCGTGGTCAATGGCTCAGGGTCCAGATGGAAAGCAGTGAAAAGTGTTGTGCACAGTAGTGGGCAAATACACAGGTCTTGTGTCCAGCAGAGAATAATATCTTCATCTATTAGATAAACAGTTGGGTCAAGTGAACTTTCAGCAAATTTGCTGATGACACGAAGCTTAGTGGTGCACTTGACACACCTGAAGGACTGGATGTCATCCAGAGGGACCTGGGCAAGCTCAAGAAACAAGCCCATGGGAATCTCATGTGGTTCAACAAGACCAAGCACAAGGTGCTGCACCTGGGTCAGGGCAACCCCCAGTATCAACACAGGCTGGGGATGAACAAATCAGAGCAGCCCTGCCAAGATGGACTTGGGGGTGCTGGTGGATGAGAGGCTGGACACGAGCCAGCAATGTGCACTCAGAGCCCAGAGAGCCAGTTGTGTCCTGGGCTGCATCCAAAGCAGCGTGGGCAGCAGGGTGAGGGAGGGGATTCTGCCTCTCTCCCCTGGTCAGGTGAGACCCCACCTGGAGTACTGCATCCAGCTCTGGACTTCTAAGCACAGGAAAGATGTGGACCTGCTGGTGCAGGCTCAGTGGAGGGCCACAAAGATGATCGGAGAGCTGGAACACCTCTCTATGAGGAAAAGTTGAGAAAGCTGGGCTTTTTCAGCCTGCAGAAGAGAAGGCTCCGGAGAGACTTTATTGCAGCCTTCCAGTACTTAAGAGGGCTCCTAAAAAAGTTGGAGACACACTTTTTAGTAGGGTCTGTTGCAATAAGGCAGTTTTATGATTTTAAACTAAAAGATGGTTGATTCAGACTAGATATAAAGAAGACATTTTTACAATGAACATGGTGAAACCTAGGCACAGATTGCTCATAAAAGTGGCAGATAAATCATTCCTGGAAGCATTCAAGGTCAGACTGGATGGTACTCTGACCCACCTGATCTAGATGAAGATGTCCCTGCTCTTTGAAGAGGTGGTTGGACTAGATGATCTTCAAAGGTACATTCCAGCCCAAACTATTGTATGATTCTATGCTAAATTATAGTATTAGGTTTCATTTCAATTACCTTTACTTCAGCCTCTATATTTACGTATCTACTTGTGAGAAAAAAAAAAGCTCAAGCTTCTTGTGTTGTGTGATTCAACCGTTCTTCATAAAGAGTACCACTTAAAATGCCTGTTTCTTCAGATTCAGACAGATCACACTCACTGACCGGAGTTCAAGAGAGAACTAATATTCTTTTAGTATGTGTCAGCAGCTCATTACCTACATTTAGGCTTAAATTGTAATGTTTACTGTAGTTGCTCTCATTGTTTCAACCTGAGTCCATAGCATTGCACTTTGCAAAATCCTGAGTATTGTTTCCTATTGACTTGGGTAAGATATGAGGGCACTAGCTGGATTGCACAATCTTGAATAGAAGAGAAGCTGTTGACATAAAATGGCCTTTTGCTGATTGGTCACTTCTAATTTTTGAATAAAACAAGCTACTTTTTCTACTCTCTAAATTTTGGCTACCACATAGTAGTTGCCTAAGTGTGGTTAACAAGCTACAACACTATTAGCAGCTTCATAATATATATTATTAATTTTTTTGAGACTCTTTAATGTGTATTCTGTCAACATAAGCATATATAAGGGCTGAGTCCAGCAGAACACAAAAGCATGTTTAAAGTTAAGTTTTGAGGAACTGAGATTGTATCTCATTTTTCTTATTCCTGTTTTGGAAGATTAGCATTGCACAGTAGTCTCTCTGAACTGCATGTGGGAAGGTTCAGCCACACTTGGTGATGAAGGCAGATCATTTAGACATTTTTAAAACACTTCCTGAGACACTCCAGTTTTCAAAATATTATCACCTTTTATAGACTGTTTTGACATTGTGTAAACCCAAGTTAAGGAAAACATCAAACATTTATTGATTTTGCAAATATATAAACAGTCTGTATGAGTCAGATACATGAAAAGTTGCCCTCCTAACTGATATTAGCTATTTGCAAAAAAATCTGTAAATTATTCCTTAGTAGTCACATGGATTTTTTTTTCTTTTTTTTTGTAAAATTGAAGCTTTTTCTTTCCTTTCACAGATCTATCAATAAGCTCTCTTTCCCAATTCAAGAGAAGGCTGTTGTGTACTTCTGAAGTGTAATGGGTTGGAAATTTTATGTCAAAAGAAAACACTGTAATGAAAACTGACTACAGTAGCAATTCAAGATTCAGTGTAGTGTAACACTTACAAAAACAGTCTGTTAAACCACTGCTGAAATCAACTCCAAAAATAAGAGTTTTTTATCTCTGCTATAAACTACTCTTTTGCTACTATGATGATCAAAACTCATCATCTTCTCAAACACGGAAATGACACAAATGAATGTCTACTGCCTGATCACCAGTGTCTTCTGTAAAAATGTGTGATATTCTCATTAAGGTTAATCTCTTCACAGCATTTACAAAAGAACTACTTGCAGTCCTTCTGCTTTCTGTTGCGCAAGCTATGTGTGTAGTTAAAAAATGCTGAAGTAATGCTTATTTCTACTAGGAATGGCAATGGCTTTTTGGTTTGTGCTTGTACAGTTCCCAGCACTTGATGGGTTTCTGTGGCACGACAACAGGAAATTTAAATGTTCCAAACGTACAAGAAATGCCACTGATACAACGACTGATAAGGAATGAAAAAAAATACTGTATTCAATGTTCACAAGATATTATTTTGGTCTTTAGTAGTTTCTCTGTTCCCTTAGTCCCTCAATCCTGCTCTTCATCTGCTCACTTTGAGTCGGCCTATGTATGTACAGTAAAACAGTGCACAGTCTGTAAATTACTTCAGGAGCCCTTAGAACAGTGCTTTCCATTGGGATTATAAATAAATCCTGTCAATTTAACATTTCACTTTAACTGAGATGATAACACATACTAATTTTTTGACCTAGTGTATTGGACCTACTGTATGTCAAATGCAGAACTGTTGTACGTTAACTGCAGGATTATAGAAGCAATACCATGCCTTTCTAAGCAAAATATGTAGGTAAATATAATAACAAGCATCAGAATTCACAAGAAAGTATAGTTTTATGTAAAATATAGTATTTAAGAAACATTTTATGTTGCAGCCATGTACATAGAATTAATTAAATCATTACCAGAAACACATCTGATAAAATGATTTCATGGATTTGGTAAGTATAATGGTGTTTGGGAAAAAAAAAGATTATCTATTTTAAGAAGGTTCAAATCTGATTTTGTCTTCAGAAATAGTCAAATACTTTTACAAATGAAAATAGCTCAATATTTTTTAGAAAATGAATTAATTGCAACTAAAACATTATTTCAAACTGTGTAGCCATTCTATATTACCTACAGAATATACAGAATATACAGTTCTTTGACTTCCAGGCAGCTTACCAGCCACTCTTCCCTCAGCCTGAATGGACTTTTTGTGACCCATGTCCAAATCTCTCTGTAGAGCCTTCCTACTCTTCAGCAGATCAACGTTCCCACCCAGCCTGGTGCTGACTGCAAACCTGCTGAGAGTGCACTCGATTCCCTTGTTCAGATCATCAATAAAGATATTAAGCAGGACTGGCCCTACACTGAACTCTGGGGAACATCACTTGCAACCAGCTGCCAGCTGGATGTAACTCCGTTCACCACCACTCTCTGGGCCTGACCATCCCATCATTTGAGCATCACTGACCCAGCAAACACTACACCCCATCTGATCAGATTGATTCCTTCCTGTTTTTCAGTCTTTCCAAGAAGACAGACCAACAAGGCAAGGTATTCCCTCAATTAGTTCCCAAGGTATTCCCTAAAGCATTTTTAAGACGAATTATGCTACGCTCTTGACCTTCCATTCCTTTGCCACCATAGCTGAATTAAACAGTAAGTTACATACTACACTAGGCAATGCAGCAATTTTTTGCCTTTGGAACTAACGCAAGTATTATCTGACTCGGGGAATTTAAATCTACTCAATTTTTCAGTTTGTTTCAAACAAAATTCATACTGTCACTGTAATTTGATAGAATTGTTTCAGGCTTACCATTTGATATGTTTTAAAGACTATACTGAGATTTTATGATATTACAACCTTCTCTTAAAAATATTTTTTATTGGATTATTTCATGTTTCCAAAGATTTCCTTTTCTGGGCATGACTTCCATTTTCTGAAGGATACCCTAATAGCTTTTTTCTATTGTCTAACCATGTTAGTGTTTTTCATGTTCTTTTAGACTTCCAGCACTTCAGAATTAAAATAGGGATAATAATTATGTGCTTCTGTTGCAGGGTTGTTTATGAAGATGCATTTATGAGGCTCCATACTTAATTCTGAAGTAACGAAGTCTATAAAAAGATAACTTTGAATTACTTGATATTATAATATCTCTGAATTTCAGACAATTCCTAAGACTTAAGTTTGGGGGAAATATTTTAAATCAGTGTAATTTATTTTTATGTAAATTAGAGACATCATCACTTTCAGTACTACTTACAGCTTCTGTGAACCAACATGCTCTAAATTACTCATTAAGCAAATTAAAAATGTGGATGCTGGTGATGCAGTTATTACAGGTAAAACTGTCCCTACATGTTTTGTTCTCCAGTTCAAAAAAACATTTTTATCAGTAAGTATTTATGAGTATTTGACATATCATTGCTACTTCTAAATATCATATTGTAAATGTGTAAATGCTAACAATAGCATGGAGAACTAAACAGACCAGCTGATTTGCTACATCTTAGCCTTGTATCCACATGTTCGCCCCTGCCAACATAGTAAACATGACACATGTTGGGGTTCCTTACCCCTGAAGGCTGAGCTACCTTGCATTAATCAAAAGGCAATATTCCACCTGTGGTCAATATACTGGAGCAAATGCAGAACTGTAGCTTAATACCTAATGTAAAGAGCATATTCTTGAAGACTGTACTGGTTTTGTGTCTATTTATATACCAGTTCCACTGTCCTTGCCTAACATTCTCTTGTTCAATTTCAATCAAATTTGATTATGTTGATGTGAAAATAGCACTTGGGTACAGGATAGAAACCTTATTAACATGGGAAGGGAAGGGAAGGGAAGGGAAGGGAGAGATTAAGTTATTTTAGTAAGTGAATGCAGGAGATGTAATGCACACTGAATAAGAAGCAAAACTTTATTAGTTTTATTGCCAAAAGAAAAATAATTAAAAGCAACTAGAAATAGATTTATAAAATTAAAAGCATTGAGAAGTGCATTGAGGTGATGCTGGGATGGTGATACCATCTGCATATGTCATCATAATGATGCCAAGAAACATATGACAATAATTCAATCATTACAATGCAATTATATCTTTGGAAAAATGTTCAGTGGGGTTTTGGTGATCTGTATGTGTAAGTAAATCTTTGGAGTCATTAACATCCACTTCCTAGTGGAACTGCTTGCACTGAAAGGCCAGGATCTCCTCTGCCATATTCCACCAAACACAGAGGAGGGTACAGCACCAACTGTTGCTCTGCTCCAGCACTTTGCTGGTCAAAGAGAAAAGCACTGCCAGCCAAGGGGCTGGGACAGTGATCTCCTCAGTACCATGCATGTAGTGCCACTGTCATAGCATGGGGGACTGGAGTCAAGGACAGGCAAAGGTAGAAGCAAAGGAGGACCAGGCAGGGGTGAAATAGCAACAGACCAAGTCAGGGTGTCAGCTGTTCAGAGAGGGGCATAAAAATATTGTAGATGCAACAAAATTATTGATAAATAATTTCATCTTTTTAGTACTGAATTTGCATACCATTTGGATCTGCTTCCCTGTCGAAGTACGGGATGTGTAGATCATATAAGGATTATATAGTCCTTAACTTCAGGCAACAAGACAAGTATTACCTATAATATGCAAAACTTTTTTCTTTCTACTTCTTTTGTTCATTTCTCAGAAAAGGAACTAAAAAAAGAAAATCTTATACTGAAAAAAGGACATCTTCAAGATCTGTGAATTCAGGCATTTTGGATAAGCACCTGCATTAACTATATTTGGATAAATAACAGTTTAAAATAAACACACTTTTCTGGCTTAAGCTCATGTCACTTTTCTTCTAAAAGAGTTAGAAATAAACATTTATTGGAATTTCTTATAAGCATTTTTTAAAAAAAGATTTGCTCCATTCTCTTAAAGTAGGGTAGAGAAATGAGAACACTCCTGATTGAATAATCAGAATGAAACTTTAATTGGAGTTTCAAGATCCTGTGCACTGAAAAGAGCTCATCATCTCCAAAAACTGGCAAAGTGTTCCTAGACTGACCAGTCTCTTAGTCCTACAAACCCTACAAAACTGAATAGCCACACAAAAGAGTTTTTAAATTGGCGATCTTGAGGTTCACACGTTACCACTAAGAAGCAGAATTACTTTGCCTAAGTAATAAAGCTGTTGGCTTTGGGGAACATTGTAGAGGGTTTCAACATAAAATGTGCAGATATGTACAGCTACATATTTCACCTCAAAGAAGTGTTCATTTGTTCTTAAGAAGTTAAGAGAAACTTCAATTATTTTGGAATCTTTTGTCTTGGATTCAAAACTGTTCCCTATTGTACAGCAAAAGGATGAAAACATGACAGAATCAGGGGCGTACTCTTTACAATCTCTCACGAAAACTCTGTGTGTTATTTTAACTGCCACGTGCAAATAAACCAGTCTGGAGCATCTGAAAGCACTCTGAACAAAAAACACATATAACTGTTATGACTCCCATTTAACATATGGAGGGAAAGAAATATTAAGACATTTGCAGAGAGCAAGGGACTACAGAATTGGGTACAGTCCACCAGACTTCAGCAATTCAAATAAGAGAACAGAAGGAAAATAAACACACTTTATCCAGACAGAAAACTTCAAACTGAAGTAAAAAAAAAGTGGGGTTTTTTGTGGTTGATTGGGTTGTGTTCCATTTGTTTATTTGAGGGGTGTGTATGTGTGTGAAAAGAGCTCTGTTTTCCTTATTTTCTCAAATAATTCTTCCATTTGCTTTCAAATAAAAGACTATGCACCGCATGTTCTACGGCTTCTGCCATACACTATAAAATCACAATTGTCATTACCTGCAATATTTTCTTGATATGGTAGGGAGCAGATGTCTTGAGAAGTTTGCAATGGTCACTCTAGTTGGTGCACATGATTAAATTTCACCCAAAATAAACAGAAAAATATTACTCAGTTGTTTTTGTTAATGACTTTTCCCATGGAAGTAAGATCTTCACTGGGTGCTTTTGTCTTTTCAAAACAATGGCCTATTATTTAGAGCCCCCATGACTATAGGTGTTTAAAACACTAGAATTCCAGAGGCCAAAGGGTTTTATTTGTGGAGCTGTATGTAAAGAGGTACTTCTCAGTCATCAAACCAGAATATTTCAAGGAAAGTATCAAATTTCATTATGTGATCTCATTAATAGTTTCTCTTTTAAATGCCTGTACAAAGGCATTTTCTCCTATAAACTGAAACTGCTCTATTTCTATATTTTCTAACTCGTCATCGTAGATTTCAAAGAACATACTGCTCGGTGCATGTAGCAACATTACTGCAATTTCAACCTAAATAAACTGCCTATATGAAAGTATAATAACAAAAACCTTGTATAATTTAAAATCTTATTAACTGAAATACTGCAGTCTAACCATCCAAAAAATTAAAGGCAAGCAAAAACAATGGAAATAATATAATTAATTTTTTTCTTTCTTTCTAGGCAAATTATCAATTTAAGCTTTTACTTTCAGTAAAAGTTAAAAAATATGAGAGGCGCTCAAAAGTTCAAATAATTTAATGGTTCTTATTTATATAAAGTCCTGAGAATCATTATCAAGATATAAACCAATCAATCTGTTGCTGTTTTACCTTGCAATTAAATCAACCGAGTTTGAGTCCATTTACTTTACTAGAAAGTAATCTATATTTACAAATGAACCTTCCCATAGAGACTAGAAAACTTTTGCACCTCAAGAAACAAAGTAAAAGCCAGGAGTGATTAACCTGCTCAGTTTTAGCTGACAGGTGCCATTTCAGTCTCACTACAGTATTTAACTGACAGATATGACACAAGATGCTCATCTGGATTGGCAGCAGGAGTCCAGACAAGATCTTCTACTGTGCCTGTAATGTATCAAACACTTAGGCTGAGGTACCTGAATTACTCTATCACTTTGGCAAGCTCTAAATCTGCTGCTTTATCCCGTACACCACTTTCATCTGAAGTACTCTGTCTCCCAGACAGTATACTTGGATTCTCAATTCCCATGGATTTTTTTTTCCCCCCCAGCTTTGACAAAGAAGCTGAAAATGCACAGAGGATTTCGTGGAACTCTTTGCGAGGTGACATATCCAATTCCTATTAGTTTTTAATCACAAAATTGTGTTTGATCTACCTTTCCTTCCCCTCATCCCCTAAGCACGTGCCATACAGAATCCAGCCTCCTACTCATTTTGCCCACAAACGGCCCAGTTACTTATTTTCCCATATTTTACACAGAACTCTTAAGATCCAAGGAACGACCATCTCTTCACAGCTCTTTAAGGTTTGAGAGTCCCTTTTCCTACCTCCTCCTGCCCACATGCAGTCTGCACACTGCCGTTCCCGCTATCCTGTACAGCCCAGGTAATCTGCTGCACTTGTCCCCTCTCGCCACTTCCTCATCTCATAGGACATTAACTCAGAGCATCTCCTGCCTGCAAAGCATGAATACTCACAACTGGCTTCCCTCAACCATCCCAATGTACTCACAGGGTCTGGGTGTCCTCCGGAAGGCTGGGAATGAAGTAAATGTCCCTGCAAGTGATCTTGTAGTCCTCCCAGTCAGAGCACTCGCAGAAGGCTGAAGGACACCTCTTTGTGCCCTGGCTGCACAGCACCAGCACCAGCAGCAACTGGAAGGTTACTGTGAGGCACAGCATCTTCCGCCGTCCGCTCCCGCTCTGCCCCTCGCTTCTCCGAGGGGACGAGGAGACCCCAGAGCTGCAGGGGCAGACCACGCTGCCCCGCCGGGAGAAGCTGCCGGGGAAAGGCGGCACCTGTGCTGGACAACGCCGCCTCCTCCCTAAGCGGGGTCAGGAAAGGTCTCAGCAAGCCCTGAGCGCCCTCGCCATCGGGCAGGGTCCCTCTCCTCGCCCCGGCCCCGCGCCCACCCCGCCCGCCATCCTCCCCTGCCGCTGCCACCGCACACGGACCTGGCCCCCTGCTCCTCCGGACCCCTCCCGCGGGGTCCCCCGGCAGCGCCCGTCCCCTGGCAACGCCCGTCCCCGGCTCTCGCCGCGGCAGCGCCGCGCCGGTCCCGGGACCCCGCCGCTCCCCGCGCTCCGTCCGCGATCGGCGGATCCAGAGCCGCCTTGGGGCGCCGGGGCCGCCTGCCGCGGGCGGCCGGGACTGCGCGGGGCGAGCGGGCTCTCTGCTCTATCCAGCCCTGCCCTGCCCAGCCCTTGTCTGCCCGGCCGGGGCGAGACCCGTGCCGGCAGCGGGACCGGCCGGTCGAGCCGTTTTCAAAGGCAGCCGCGAAACGTCGGACCCCGACCATTCCTCCTGGCATCTTTGCAGTAGGGAACAGGAGGAAGGGGGCTGAGTAAGAGCCATACTAACTCATCTGTGAAAGCAGTGAAGTTAAAGCAGAACTTTACAACAAGCAAAAATTCACTGACTGCAAGTTAGATATGCACTAAATGTAAAGCAGTTAAAAAAGCACTGAAAATTCAGAGGAATGACTTTGAAAATGACAGGATAGAGCAAAAGAGGAGAGAGTAGCATTTTCCACATTATCAGAAAAGATAAAATCCATTCACCAAAGAAAAATAAATGGAGGAAAAAAACCCTAACTTTGATAGACATAAAGTAGAATTATTATCACCTTAAGTAGGTACACAACAAGAAAAATGTTAACATAAATGTTTTTAATCTTCAGAGGAGGAAACTTGAAAATGTAACCTATGCACAGTATAAATTAGGCTACAATATTCTTGGATAAATAGTCCCCCTCCAGCTACATTAGAGTTATTCAAATGTTTTGAGTACAACACATCAGATAGTATTTTGATATAACTCTTTTAAAGTACTTTAACTCAGTTCACCAGTATGTGTTTCCTAAATGTAATGAATTCCCTCAATACATCTTTTAAGGTAAGCAAATGATACTATGGCCATAAAGAAATATAATATAAATCCTGATCTTATGGGCTTATGCTAAACAGTTAGATCTTGTGTGAGTGAGGAATCTCATCAGTTACACTTATCCCATTTAGGATGGGGTATCCTTAGGGGTGTCCCATAGAGGGGACAAGCTGAAGCACCCACAAGAGTGTCCTAGACAACTTCATACTGCATTGCATGAACTCCCTTAGGAACATTGTCTGTCCTATGCTCTGTTCAGTCATGTCCTTCTGACACACTGCTCACATCTGTAACTCACCTGCAGCCTGAAGAGTCACCACTCATCACCACTTTTTGGTGTCTGTACCAACCTGACTTAATAACAGCGAAGCCACAGGCAGATCACTGAATTTCAAGGCACATGAACAAGAGAGATACACACTCCACAGAGGCACAGACGAGACAAAAGGTGTGACTCAGTCTTGCCAGGTCAGACATGGAGCTCTGTAACTGTTCATCACTTTGGTCAGTGCTAAGGGAGACAACTCCATTACGGCATAAGCCAGACCGGCTTGCTCGAGGCTGCTACCAAGGTGTTCAAGGTTGCCATCTCTCAGCAGTGGGATCATGTTCTTTCCCAGCCAAGAGCTAATGACACATTTCATGAAGAAGAAAGCCACAAAGCAGTACAGGTTCTGAGAGTGGAAACACACCTACTTCTGTGCTGCTGCCCCACTCGGTCCTGTCCCATCCATCTTGTCCTCTGTAGAAGCTAGATGAACATATCCTGTTTGGCATAGCTGAGAGTCAGCAAGTGCAACATTACCATAGTTGCTACAATCTGCAAAACCTACTTCGTTGTCCAACACACTCAGGGTAATATTGTCTGACATTCATGAGGCATAGCCTGTCTTCCTGTTTTCAGAACCATAGACAAGATAAAAATTCTCATCCACCTATTATACCAGTTGTGGGACAAAACTGTTTTATTTCATAATACTTTGAAGTCTTATTGATCTGTGAGGGCAAATAACAAGAATGGGGTAGTGAGGCAAGCTCAGGGTTCTTTACTGTGTGCTCCACTCAATCTTGCTGATCTTTCCCAGATCTGGAAACTCCACCTCAGTGCCCACCCTTACTGTAGGGAGGCTTTTGCCAGTATTTGTGGGACCTGCCTTCTTTTTTCTTCTCATGCTGTTGTGGTTTCCACGGCCATAATTTTTAAAAATTAAATGCAGATATATCAGAGATCAAACAAACATAAAAGTTTAGTGGACTTAGGCTTGCCTTGGATCCTCTACCCAATGGGAGTAATCAGCCACTTTAACTTCATCTAATGTGTTACATGTTACAAAAATCATGCAGTGCTATACCTGCCTACATTCTCCTATGGTTTTCTGCTTCTTACTGCCCAAGTAACAGCTTGTTCCGGGGCCACTGTACACTTTATTAGAAACGAGAAATGAAAGTCTCTGTTCCTTTTGGTTTTGGCAAAGAAATATTTTGGTTGACACAGGCTGACACAAAGCACATGAAACCATCTAGCAGAACAAATGTATCATCGAAGGAATTTCTGTTGTCTTTTGGACCTATCTCTTAGCTGTCATGAGCCTATTCTACACCTGATTTTCAGGTGCAGTGGGTACGAGTTGTAATTGTTTCATCCAGCAAACAATATTACCTGGCACTTTCCAGAGGCAGCTTGTCAGCTTCAGTGTAAAACTCTCTTCCAGCTTAATCTCTGTTTTCTCCCAATTTTGATGACCTAGTACAATTCTGAGCACAACAGAGGAGTCCTTACTTCTCACAACATGACCTAGTTTGCCAGAAAAGACCAGAGATGTGTATCCCGTCTCTAATTACCATACTGCTGGAGTGATTTGTTGCAGTATCTTGTGTGTACTCTCTGGCAGCCCGCCTCTCTCTCACTTTTATTCTGACTTCAGAGTTACTTTTTATGTTTCACTGTGTATGGATAAAGCAAAGGAAAAACAGATTTATTGGTGGGAAGATAAATAGTCCCAAGATTTGAGTCATTTCAGTAGGTTATCATAAACCAAATACTCGTCTGGTGTACTTACCTTTACTAATAGGGTAACCTGCATTAGCTACTCCATCATAATTGTGTTTCAGATTCCTAAACAAGTGGAAGGGTAATTTGCTTCATTGCTCTTCCACCGAGAGCAAAGTATTTTTAATTACCTTTCATTTATTAGGGTAAAGGAGCATGCACATAGATACTGGCATCAGAAGCTTTGGCATGGCAACAGCTCTGTGGCAGTGGTGATAGTCCAGAAAATGGTAATGGAAGGAAAAGTATCATCCCAGCTATTTCTGAGGGATCAAAAATGGAAACTATAAAAGATTGTATACTAAAGAAATGGCAAAGCTGACACAAAGATGTTCGGAACAGACTCTAAAATAAATAAGAACTGCTTAATATATGGTTTCTGGGCTTGAATCATAAAGGAGAGAAGCAAGGGACTCCTGTTGTTGAAGGCTTGATAGCCTTGAAGGAAACAGGACAGAACATGTATCTTCAGCCTGGGAAGAGCTCCCGGTCTGGATGCACCTCCTATGCTTCAAGACTTGGCTTGCACATTCTGAGCCAGGAACATCAACAGAGTTTGGGGAGAAAAATGACTGTTGCTAACAACATGGTGTTTCCATGGGCACTGGCTTCCCTCGGAAAAGTTACATTCTAAGCAAGATGATGTTTGCATTGTAGTTTCTAGCATGATTAAGGAATTTGCTGGTTACAAGTACGCAATCACCGTTCAGTTGTTTCCCTCTGTCAGGGCTCTGCCCTGGCCAACCTACCCACCCCGGCACCATGTATCCTCTGTGACAGCTCTGAGGCTCTGGGTCAGCTCAGTCCTGAGATATTTAAACATTGAACTCATTCCCAGACTTCCTGCAGTCCTGTCTTGCTGACTGGTTTTTCTGCATTTACTGGGGACCTATGTGGAAGGTAGCATTGTCTCTTGTCTTCTCTCCAGTCCTGTCTCCTTGATAGACCTTGGACCTACCTTGTAGTCTTGTCTCCATGTGTCTCTTGCTCCTCCTATCTGGACCCTAGATCCATTTTCATTCATTGTCTTGCTGTGACTGTTAACATCACTGACCCAGTCCTGCTGAGACGCTGCAGAACCGTGTCCTGTTGGCAAGGTGACTCTCTGTGCTGTGGCCACTCTTGGCTCACGGCCTGCAGTCCCCTTCTAGCGCTGAGAGCACTGATGGACCTGACTGTCCCCGTCTGGCCTCCACTAGGACCTTCCCCCAGCGTGCACAAAATCCAGGACTGTGTCAGCCTCCAGGGCTATCAGTCCCTGCCCCAGCATCACCACACTGGGGCTGGTCTCCAACTGTCCTGCCTGCCCATGGGGCCCGCTATGCCAGCCCAGACACCTAGGTTGTGAGCCTGGCCCAGCCTTAGCCTGTCCCAATTCCCTGAGGAGGAGGTGACAGTACCTGGGGTTGTGGCTGTGCCAAAAGCCATCAGCTTCCCAGCCTCTGTCTGGGCTGGTGGGATGTAATGGGCTGTGTGCCAGTTTGGACACAACTCCAGGAGGAAACAACCCGAGAGGGGCGTCCCTCTCTCTCTCTCCTGCCTGCCAGGCAAGCAGGCCCTGGCAGCTCCACCCCCACAGGTTCGGGAAAATAATTTCTCGAGGGAAAGTGAAAAAAACCTATTTATTTATCAAACAGCGTCCCCCGCTGTCATGGGGAAAAAAGGCTATTGAAACCTTCTCCCCTGTCCCCTAGTAGAGAACTACGGATTTTAGAGTTCTTTCTGTAGGTAAAACCTGCAGTCCTACGCTGGGCCGGGCCGGCCAGGCAGGGTCCGCCGATCCCCCTTGGAGGGTCCCGCCGAGCAGGTCCGGGGATGACAGCTGGTCTCGGATGAAAAGCAAGCCTAAAACAGTCCAAAAAGGAACAGAAGCCGCTGAGGCAGATCACAGTCCCTGCTCCGCTGAAAGCCGAAGAGACTAGAGAGCAGAAGTCCTGCAACCAACCAAATGTTGTCAGAATTAGGAGAGAAAAGACTGCAAAACATTCTAATTACAAGGACAAGCTAGCCGCTTTGAAGAGTTCTCTCGGCTTCTCTCTCCCCCCTTTGCAATTTAAAGGTACACTAGAAATCAAGCAGGCGATGGGGAATACAGTATGGTCATAGAATCACCCCAAGACAGGCTGCCAGGCCCCATCGGCTGCTCTAGGAGGATGCTCTGTGGCTCCTGGTGCCTGGCCCTGAGGGAGCTGCTAGCCTTGCATTGCCATGCTCTGGCTCCTTCTAGACAGTTCCTGGTCTTTTTGTTCAACTTTTTCAAGAACAGGCTGAGTGACAGGGGAACTAAGGATATATTTGTAAGTCTACAGATAACCCCAGGCTAGGGAGGTCTCTGAACTCTAGATCAGAATGTCAATTCCAAATAGAAAAACACAGGTAGCTACATGCAATAAGACACACCCTGCACAGCAGAAATATGGGAACATGCTGCAATTATTCCATTTTACTTTGCATTTAGAGAGTTGTCTGGAATACTTTATCATCAAGAGATAGACAAACAGGATTATTCACAGGATAGTAAGGAAAATGGGAGGTTTAGAAACATGACCTGTATTGAAGGAATGATAGAACACAGTTTCTTAGCTTAGTCAAGACTGCAATTGTTTTAAGCTGTAAAAAAGAACAATAATCAACAGTTCTAACCACATTGATTTTGAAAATTGATGGCATCTAGCAGCTTACAGTGACTGGCAACTTTTCAACCCTGTAGAATATTAACAAATGTTCCTCTTTTACATACTAAAACCAGTTAATATATTAAAAGTATGACCAACAAGTGATACATCCACAATTATAAATATAATCCTAAGAACAGACATGCAAAATCCTGTATGCCCTGAGGCTAGAAAAATTAAGTACTTTTTATCAATTAAAATGTCTTGTGCTCTGATTCAAATGAACAAATAGGAAAGAAAACCACTTTTAAATGACAGTATATTGCAGGTTTTTTTTCCTGGTTCTTTTTCAAAGACCCCTGCATGTCTGTATTAATTTACACACAGCAAAAATTGGCAACCATCCTTTCCCACTGTTACAGGCACTCCCTCTAGTGACAGCCACAGTTTCTAATTTAGTGTGTATCATCTCAAGCGCTGCAAGGCTCCAATTTCCATTGCTTTTGTGGTGCTTTCTGAAAAAAAAAAACATTATTATCATCTGCCAGATTTGATGTGGTTTCTCGCTTATCCTTTCACTGCTTATATGGTTTATACACAAATCAGATAAACCACAACAGGTTCTAACAAAGAAGCAATTAGGTCTAACTGGTGTTCCACACAGATCACCAGATATCAACAGCCACATCCAGGAATATCTGCATGAGGAAATGTTTAAACTGGGAAAATAAATCAGTAAAGAGCAGATTAAAAGACTTGGTGGTTTTGTTTTTTTTTTCCTGACTAATCCACATGTTTTGCCAGACTAGATGCTTGGAAGATATGCCAATTCCTAAATGTTTCTATTTCAATATCAGAAAGAATACATTAGACACACTGCTTTGACATAGCATCAAGTGTTTGAACAGCTATATGAAATAATTTTATTCTAGGTTCTTGAAGATTAATGTCCACATAAAAAAAGATTGGCTTCTATTTCAAGGTAGTTTTGGAGTTTTATGGTTACAGGATATTGAGGAAATCTTGTGCTTTTCCTTAATACAAGAAAAATCCATGAAAAACTGAAAATTGGAATATTCAGCAGGCTGCAGGATAAAGAGGAGGTACTGCTCTGTAAAGCCTTATAAAGCCTGAGGTTATCAATTCTAAGAGTGGTCAGAGAGAAGAGCAAGATGAAACTATCTCTTTGGCCTTAAGCAATTAGTTTAGGTAAGAACTATGAGAGCTGTTTCCAGGCAGAGATATTTGTCTACAGGAAGAGTTACTGAATTACTGAGTCACAGAATCATTGAGATTGGAAGGGACCCTGGAAGTCATCTGCCCAAGCCCCTGATCAAGAAGGGTCACGTAGAGCTGGTTGCCCAGAACGGTGTTCAGACAGCTTGTGTAGATCCACAACTTCTTCAAGCAACCTGCACCAGTGTTTGGTCAGCATCAAAACCGAAGAGTTTCCTGATGGCTGGACAGAAATTCCTGTTCTGTTTGTGCCCATTGCCTCTTGCCCTGTCACTGGACACCATCTTATCTACACTCTCCCTTCAAGTATTTATACACAATGATGAGATCCTCCAAGCCTTCTCTTCTCCAGGCTAGACAGCCCCAGCTTTCTCAGCCTTTCCTCAATGGAGAGATGTGTCATTCCCTTAATTATCTTGGTGTCCCTCATCATGTCAGTAGCTACCTCAGCATTTATGGATGCATCCCACCAGGGCCTATGGACTTACAGCTCTTGTTATATATTTTATTCCCTCAGGCTTACATTCCCTGTGCCTCGTCATCTAAAGTCAGCTTTCTAGTCATCTTTGACTTCATTCTGCTCTGTCTGCATCTCTTGCATGGGCATCCATGCTTAGAAATAACCTCCAGCCAAAATGAATTTGCCCTCATAATTCAGTCTTCAGACAGATCCTGCACTTTTCTTTGACTTGGGTTGTGGCATATAATTGCTTTGATAAGGAGCCCAGCAGGTTTAACAGAAGAAGATTTGACTGATTATTACAACAATCATAAATAAAAAACAGCTTTTAAGCTCATTGACTTGGGTGACAATTCATCTACCACACAGTGCTTCTCCTCTTTTATGCATTTATGATAGCTGTTCATAAAAGAACTCATTTTCTGAGTCCTGTGAAAGATGAATCTGTAAGACGGTTATTTATTTTGTGTTGTCTTTTTTTTGATAGCTTTGTGAAAGAAATAGGGAAACAATCTCCTGAAAGCTACATGAATAATGACTTGTCATGGAGGACAAGAAGTATAGCATGAAAAGATACCACTAGTGACAAATACAAGAATTAAAAAAACTAAATTTAAGCTTAAAAAAAATGAAACTTTTTTTAAAAACATTATAATCCTTCTGGATTTTCTATCTTTAAGGTCTGTGTCCTCAGACTCAATACACATTTATTTCTATATATGCAGTAATGTAATGGCTCAGAATAATATTTCCTTTTTTTTTTAAAAAAAAAGTTTTAGCAATGATCTATATTTGTATTATATATTTGTATTAGTCAAGGGGCACAACAGCATTAATCAAGCAGCACTAACTTGAAGTAGAAAGACAATGCTGGCCTCTCTAAATGCAAGCACCATCATGTTACTGTCCCAACACAGCACTTCAGATAACAGAATGCTCGGATATATGTTTTCAATTCCTATAATAAAATAAAAGTGTTCTCTTCTTGTAAAGTTAAACGACTGTATTATAATTATGTCTAGTAGAGTTGTTTGTTGTGCACAGTTAAATAATTTCTCATCATCCTCATTCCAAACTGAAGAGATGTTCTGTAGCAATCTTATGCACATATTTAACATCTTTATGACAAAAGTAAACAAACAAACAAAAAAATCACAGTACTGTTCAGCTTCAAAAAGAGAATTCCAGAAATATTACTCTGACAATTGTAGTGGATACATTAGTATAAACTACTATGAAGAATAAAATTAATGCACGCATGCTCTTTGAAGGAAGAACCAAAGCGTTTTTGAAGGACAGATGTTCCTTATATGTTTTGGAAATCTTCTGAACCTGTCAACAGAACTCTAGATATAGTTTATTTAGATTTTCAGTCTGCCTTCAGCACAGCCTTTAGCAAAGGCCCTTAAATTATGCAAAAACATATAGTAGAAATAAAGCACTTTTTCACACATTGAGAAGTAAGTTTTCAGAAATCATTGCTAGGAGGTTGGGAAGGCACAAAGGGTTACACAAACTTAGGGTCTACAGACCTGTAAACGGACACTGAAGGAAACAGCCTTCTTACAAACGTGCTCTGACATGACAAATGTAAATGCCAGAAGAAACTACAGAGGGTTAGATCATAGTATGTAGCCAGGTTCATGTGCTCTCTCTCAATATAACTTCCTGCTGTCACTGATGAACACAGTATGCTGGGCCAAATGACCACCAGGGCAGTGGACACAGTGACAAATACATGCACACAAATCTTAGGCCTCTCCCTGCTCTAAAGAAAGGTGTAGCAAAAAACCTCTAATATATCCATCTATTCTGGAAATCAAAATGCACAGGTACAAGGAACAGACTTTACTAAGCTGACAGTTCATTGCCTTGGTAAATTAGCAACCCTTACGAACAATCCTGTCACATTTACCTTGTTCTTTCTCTCATTCCTCGAATTTTGAAGAGAACAGAGGACACCAGAAGTTGGCACCAAATACGTTGTACAGAATCTACAGGGCGTTTCACGCACTTTGTTAATTTATACTGATGTTCACCAAATCAACTGAGTGTGAAAACATCAGTGGCATGCTGTTTTCTTCTCTGTTGAGAGTGGTGGGCTCTGGATGGTTTGAATCTTTCTCAGTAAAGATACACACAATCCAGGATGTCCTGGTTCCAGCCAGGACAGGGTTAGTTTTAGTAGTAGCCAGAAGGGGGCACGGTCAGCACCCGAAGGTTGTTTTACACTACCTAAGCCATTGATGGGTGCAGAGGAAAGGGAATCTTTTCTGGGAAGAAGGAGCTCCTTCCAGCTGAGGAAATGTGGTGGAGGGAGCCATCTGGTATTGTCTATTACTGCAGGGTTATTTTCCATGGATCGTTTCTTTTTTTATATCCTATATAATTAGTATTTTTGCTGTTTCCCGTAAATTGTTCTTGTCTCAACCTGTGATCTTTATCTTTTGTGTCTCCAATTCTCCTCTGCAGCCCGCCACGAGGGGAACGTGGGGGGCAGGGGGGAAGAGAGGAAGAGAGAGGGAGAGGGCAGTGAGGGAGCAGCACATGGTTTGGGTTTTTTCAGTGGAAATACTAAAATGGGGAATACCATTCTTAAACCACAACAGAAATCTTCACATATATGCCTGCTTACTTGTTTTCTGTAACAGTTTTCAGTATCTCACTTTTTATACCAAGCAAGCCTTAGCTTGATGAGGATGAAAAAACGATGTCTTAATCATTGGCATAAGCTTTATTTCATATGCATATGTGAAAGAGAATATTCCTGCAATGCTGCAGCTGACAATGTAGCTGTGTGCAGACAGCTGTTTGAAGCACTGGAAGCATCTGCTTCTTCTGCTACAACCTAGCAAGTGCTCTTTGCCGACTGGCAAATGTCTCAGTTGGAGCATGCATGGGTAGCCTGGTCTTTAGAACCAGTGGCTATGCCTGTTATGTGGGTCTCAGGCACTGGGATCAGCTTCCACTGGAACATTGTGCTAGCAGCAAGTCAGATGTGCTCACACTCAGCACAGATGTAAATACACTTCTCAAGTATGTACCAGTCACATCCAGGGTATGTTACTTACCCCTTCATCCTCTCTGTGATGGCCTGAGAGTCACTACCAGGGCAGGAAAAGAAATTTGCTCATAGATGAATTCTGTTGAGTCTATGGAGTAGTAAGTCCACTGTCAGGTGCAAAACTGAGAAAAACCCTCAGAGAACTCAGGAAAATTCAGGGCCTGTCTCCCAGAGACCACCATAAGCAGAAGACTGACCAGAAGCCCTGACTCTCACCCTGCATTTAGACCTGCAAACACAATCTGACTATGCTGCAGTTTGCAAAGGAAAGGCCAGGACAATGGCCATGTATTGAAGGTAGGGAAGACTTGTTCCTTTACTACTTATTCACTTATGTTTCAGTTTGCAGTGAAATAAATTACATCCTTACATTCCTGTATTGTGTCTCACCTGCCTTCAGCTCAGATGAGGTTAATGCCTCTTAAGCATGACCACAAAGACACACAGCGGCCAGCAGGCACTGCCGGGACTGCTGGTGAAAGCTGCACTGTGGGAGAGCTGGCTTACACCTGAAGTGTGTTGTAATCACATGGCATTCAAGCATGTCTGCTGTATTGTGAGCAAATGAAACCGTCCTGCAGGACAGGAATGAAGGTAGGTGGTATGGATGGCCAGCCACGCCTTATTACTGTGCTCAAAGGCCAATGGTCACTGCCTGGAATGGATCTCGGAGGCAATACATACAAACGTGTATTAAAAACACCAGCTCACTGCATTTACCTTTGGCTGGAGTGCTCAGCTATAGGTGATTTGCAGTCAAATATTCCAGTGACTGTTGGCCTATTGCAAGCTCTGCCCAAGTTTCAGAGGCCCAGGAGACATTTCCTGTAATCAGTCACAACACTCTTTATCCCTTTTCTCTCTTCAAGGCCAGGCAAGGTAGCAGTGTACTATTTGGTTGTTTTTACTGCACACAAGGGTAATGGATGTAACATTTGGGAGCAGGGTAATGCTTAAAGAAACAAGAAAAGTCAAGAAACAGGAAGGGAGGTGCCTCCTTGTAAGAAACAGCTGCTCTCCATAGCTCACATGCCTTTTCTGTCTATCAGCTGTCTGCTTGGAAGTGGAACAGAATCGCCTGCTTTACCTGATGCCTTGGGATTTTAGCTTCAAATATATTCTCATATATTTGTAATCCTACAATTCTTTAGTGTGTATTCTAAACTCCATATAGAGTGTTAACTACTGCTTTCCCATTTTTGTCAGACACAACAATTCCTCTCTAGGCCTTAGAATCAAGGACACATTACTGTTTCAGGCCCCGAGAAATGTAAACAAAAGTGAGTTGAGGGAGAATGGGTCTCCACTACCTGAAGCTGTAATTGGACAATTAATCTCTGATATGCACATGGACAAAACTTTCACCTGTCCGAAAAACGTGTGACTGCCATCCATCCTGGGTGTAGTCTCTGCGAGACTCCTGCACTGCCCAAGCTGTACCCTGGGAAGGCCTTTTAATAAATACCTACCCTTTATCCTTTCACTCTGTCTAGCCTCTGTTCCAGGTCAGCCTTTCCAAGACATCATACTAGGGCAACAACTTTTGTTTCTGCTCTTCGCAGTCGTTTAGCTGACATGTTTGTAAACATCGACATGTATTTTGTAAAAATTTAGCGTTTCACAAAACAACTTTCACAAACACCAGGTCTCTTGTGGAACCTCCCACCGCTGCCACCAACACTCTCCGCAGGCCCAGCGGCCTCACAGCAAGGCGGGGCCTGCCCGTCCCTCACCGCGCTGCCGCCGCGCTGCCGCCGCAAAGCCTCCCGGGAGTTGGAGTCCCGCACAGTGCCTTCCCCATGGCCGACACGCGGCTTGTGGACTCCCTGTCCCATGGAGCGCTGCGGGGGGCCCGGCGCCCGGCCCGCGGCCCCGGCAGCTGGCGGCAGGGCGGCTAGTTCAAGTTGCCATAGCGGCGAGGTGAGGCGGGCGGAAGGTGCTCGGGGATGTGGCGGCCTCGCCTCGGAGCGCTGTGTGGTGAGGGCTGGGGATGCGGGAGGGGCGAGCCGGGGCCGCGGCCAAGGCGGTGTGCGGGCGGCGGCCGTCCGGCTTTGGAGCGCCGCGGAGGGCGGGCGCCGATGGAAGCGGCGGCGGGAGGCGCGGGTGCCTCGGGACGGTCCGGAGGCCCGGCCGGCGGCATGCCCGGCGCCCTTCTGCGTTCCACGGTCCTGTCTGGGCCAAAGAACCAGGAGGCTCAGAGTTAGAGTCGGGTGTTAGTGAAGTTCCCTGCGTGCCCGGCGGGAGGAGGTTTTGCAGAGGACACTAGTTGCTTATGAGCAGTGTGAAGGAACCGTTTTCTGTGTCATGCTGCTGAAGAGAGCTGGAAGCACGGTGTAACAAACTGGTAATAAACTGTGCTGATCCCTGAAGGCACGATGGTGAAATATCACCATATAGGATCACCTTCCTGGCTTTTTCCGGGCTCAAATACAAGCACTGAAGGAAAGGGCCTTTCAGGTGTCGTGTTGTTCCCTCCTGGAATGGCTATAATTTTATTCTTTTTTATGTCTTGCACTTAGCTATAAGGCTTCAACCATTCCTTTAGTGCTAAGTTAGTTACCTAGTGATAGATTAGTCTGTGTGGAGCTGAACAAACAAAACGCTTGTGGAATAATCAGATTGTGTACACTGACTTTATCTTTTGTTTACTTGGGCTGGAGAACTTGACGTTGAGATCGTCACTTCTACTTCTTACCCGGCAGATCTGTTAACAAGAGAGTCCTCAGTGAAGCTGAAATGCTCTGTGTCCTACAGGAAAGGAAAATACTGAGTATTGATGCCTTTCATCAGTTAATAAAGGTTATGATCTGTTTGGGTAGAACTAAAAACCAGTAAGAGCCAAATGATTCTCACTGTAGGTCATATGATCATGTGCTGAAATTAGTGTTGCTTTTTTGGAAAAAGTGATTTTTTTTTTTTTTGTTTCAGTTGGTAGGCAAATGTGCATATGGAACATTTCTACAAATTTATACTTCTTTATGATTTTTATTTTTTTTTAATCTAAAGTGAAACTTGCACAGTTCCTTTAAAAATGAGGATGTTGCTTTATGTGAAAAAACTTCTTCACCTTAAAAGTACTTGTGGTTCCTTTTAGGTTGCTCATGAGAACAAAGAGGAATGCTTACCCATAAATAGTAAGTTTTCTTCAGACAAAATGTCCTTCTTATCTAGTGCTTTCTTTTATGTTTACCTTGATTACTGACCTCTCTTCTGTGCTTTGGTTAGTAAATATCTTAATGAGCCTATTTTTGGACGGCTGAAAATAAATCCATTAATCTTTCCTGCTGTAAATCTTTATTTCCTTTTTTTTTCTCCAGTCTTTGCTTTTCAGTAGTTGAGGCTCTTATGGTTGGGTCTACTTGTTTGTTGAATTTTTTTTACCAAATTACAGTAAAACCAGTATTATTCCATGTTATTATTTCTACCAGTGGTTTTTTTTTTTTTCATTTTTCTTTGTTTTTGAAAATATCCTATAATTCCTCTTTCCCAGTGTTTAGTGTTTATTCTTTTTCAGTCTCATTAAGACTTCATTGCATCTGACTAGAGTGAGGCACTGGAATAATGAATTCTAATACTATTAGTAAAAATGTGCTTTAGTGAGGTGAGATAAGAAGAGGAAAGATGAGATAAATTCAGGAGTTCAGAAAATATAAGGAATATCGATGTACTTGGGCACAGACTGAGCATGTTGATTTGCTCTCCTTTCATGTGTGAAAGGTTTCTATCCAAGTCTGGGGGACACAAATTTGCAACCTTTTAAAAATTAAATGCAAGGATCCAGAAAAACATCAAGTTGCCTCGATATAAAATATAAGATTTGAATCCATCCATGGTTTCTGTTGTAAATTTCAGCTCTCATGGCTAGAAGAATGACATCTTTACTGTGACTTTTTTTTTTGTTGACTACAGGGGTTCAAGAGTTTGCCAGTCTATTTCCTCTTTCACCAAGTTATTCCATGACCTTAAGGCAAACTGCTGCATTGTGTAATAGTTTAAGAAAAAATTTCAATCTTACCTACCTTTGGAGGGTTGTTATTTTAATCAGTTACTGTGTGACTTTACTATACCAGGCATAGCCATCTTTAGTTTTTAATAATTTCCCCTGTCTGATGATTGTTGGCCTATTTTCCCTCTATCTTGCCATCCTTGAGATTTAGCAATCCCCATTCTGAATACAGCTTGGTGAGTTGTGTGAGGTAAAAGAGAGTGGTTCTGCAGACCAGGATGATTAATAAAGCATTGATGTCTCCACTGTATGTTTTGAGGGGAGAATTTGCTTTGGGCCATGATTTGATCATGGGTACTGAACACTTGGAAGCAGCGAGAGTGCATATTTTGATTTAATTTGCTCCTAAGAGGCTCTGCCTCCTGCCTCTTGACCCTGCTTCATAGTGTGAACAAAGGTAATAACTGAGGAGCAGCTGGAAGATCTGCTTCAAAAGTACATCCTGCTGACCCAAACCAGAAAGACTAATGTAAATGTGATCTGAGCCTATGAAGTTGCTTTGGGAATATTGTGCAAGGCTGTTCAGTTACAGTCAGGAATTAACATATGTTACTTTTTCTGGTCTTCCTGCCTAGGCTTCAAGAGACTGATGGCAGATTCATCCAGTGATTCAGACAGCTTTCTTACGGGTCGAATAGGAAGGCGACCTTTGAGAGCATCCCACAACAGAGCTCAGAACTATGGTGCTGAAGAAGTTACAGAGAAGATCCATACTTTAGCAAGCACTTTGCAGGTTGTTTACAAAATACAGTTTTAAAGTATTTATAGAGCCTGCATTTCTGTAACACAGGGTCAAATTTTAATTTCTAAAGTTGTGGTGTGTACTGTACACATGGGAAACATTGCTTTCTGTGCAAGCCAGAAAGGGTTTTGGGAAATTGATCATACTGCTTTTGAGCTGAAAGTGTGGCTTGTTACACTTTTATACAGCTGGTTTTTCAGACAGTAATAGAATGTTGTTGGAAACAATGACACGTTGGGGAATACTATTTATAAAGTTAGCAAACTGAATAAGGTCAAATCAGCTTTGTTAGATTGTCAGAAGAGGTATCAAATTAAAATAAAAAGAAAGTTTCAGCCTTGTCTTGGTTGTCTTTGTACGGTGTAAAATTTTCAAATTTCTGATAAATATGTAAGCAGTCAATTCCTTCAGGATAGAGCTGAGATTTCAAATATTTTCTAGATGTGAAAAGGCACTGTGAGTAGCATTATTTCTAAACTTGTAAGAGATACATACCTGAGCAAGAAAAAGTGTTCGTCTAATTCTTGCTTCTTCAGCAGAGGGTGCAGAGGGAATATCTGAATTTGTTTTGCAAATGGGAGGAGACATTTAGCTATGCTGACACCATTAGTGCTTGAGAATTTATTCCCGTTCTTCTCTAGCTGACAGTTCTGAATACCTAGAGTGGGTGGGTGTATGTTTTATTATTTATCGTTTGGCCAGCAATTTTTTTTTTTCCTTTTAATATGTGAGAAGAGAAAAATCAATATAGAATGGTAAATTTAAACTTCAAAACTTCTTATCTTGAAAATAAACATCAATCTAGAAAAAAGATAATAAGCTAATAAGAATACAGTCTGACTATTTTTTAAAAGGAATTCTTTGGTATTCTGATTCTGTCTAACCTCTTTCTAGCTGCTCTTCTGAAATTCTGATTTTAAGCTAATTGCTTTAGTGGACTGCTTTTCAGCAGATTTTCCATCTGATCTAGATGTTCGTCTGGTCGGAGAATACTCATGCAGTGATCTTACCTAGTGTGTTCACCTTCAAAAGCTTCTTATTTCTCAGATAACTATTCTGTTCTACAAGCAGGTAATGTTAAGATCTTTGGATTAAAAAGGTTTTTCTACAGGATGGCTGAAACTTGAAAAAACTTTTTATTTTAAGCTGAGGCCTTACTGTTGTACTGAAATGATAGCATTTGGTTTTGTTTTTTTCTTTTTCTTCATTTTCCTTCCTTTAGCCATGCTGTGTACCACTTCAGATTCTGGTTACTTGAATAGGATTTTGAATGTGTAGACCCTTTAGAAAGCACTTGTGTTTTCAGTTTAATCTTATAAATCAATAAGAATAAAGACAACAGTAATGTTTGATTAGAAGAGGTTTCTGTTTTGACTTTTTTTCTAAAACTTTTTTATTTAAGGATACCAACAGAAATCTAAGACATGTTGATCATTTACTAGGACAATACAGAGAATACAACAAGGAACAAACCAAAGCCATAACAACTGTGAGCAACTTTCAGTTTATCTTAACTTCTTGGGTCTTTTCCATTAGTAGAATTCATAGCTGAAAACTTGGTATTAATGGACAGAATATATAAGGAGTTAAGCAGTTATAAACAGAAAATTTTCATATTTGTTTGAGCAATGTAACTCATAATATAGTAATGTGTTATATAATGAAATTCTGACAGTTTTTGTAGGCCTCATTACTTTTCTAGTTTAAAAGCACACAGTTGATTATGTTACGGTACTATGCCAAGTACAAGATGTGTAGCTGAAATAGAGTATTAGGAAACATGTTGTTTTTGCATGAAGAAGTGATAAGATAAAAGCCTAATTACAGCAGGGAATGGGATTGTGATCATACTGCTGTAGCTTTTTCCCCTGTCATTCTGCAACAGTTTCTGGATCTGTTGACCAGCTTGCTCTAAATTGCAGAAGGGGTGAAAACTCTAAAATGAGTCTTCTACAAGTTTGAAAACAGGTGTCTTAGAGAAAGCAAAACAAAGTCGTGCTGCTAGGGCAAGAGAGGTTTACAGTTTGGTTACAAACAAGCTGCAGCAGCTGCTGCCTTGAAATAGATACATATGAAATGTAGGAATACTTTAATTGTGAAGGTAGAGAGAGCGAAGAAGCAAATGTGTAGAAAAGAAAGCTTGTTTTCTTCAGAGAAAGAGATCCAACGCAGTGTATAATCTGCAGGAGTAAAGCTTCATTTTAACCATTGTTTACAATCTTCTCTTAGAAAAAGGAGAACCTTTAGAAACTGACGGTTTGTGGATTGTCAAACAAAGCAAGTGGCTAAGAACCAAAGTTAAAAAATGCAATTGTAGAAAATGAGATGCAAGTTTGGAAAATTAAGAACTAATTTTTGAATATAGCTAGTTCTGTACTCTTAAATTGGGAATGGCTTCCTTTTCCTGGAAGTGAAACTTCTAAAAATAGGGGTTTCTGTAAAGTGCTTAGGGAAATTTGATAGCCATATGTAAAATTGATTCTAGATAGGGCTGGTGGAAAAATTCAGGAAAAAAATTTCTTTGAAGTTATTTTCTGAATTTTGCAGGACTATGAATGAGCATTGCTGGCAATTAGGTCTTATTTTGGTTGTAGGAGACAAACTTTTGAGTTTTCATGTTGGTGCACCATGTGGTGCACCACTGTTTTAAGAAACTTGATATTTGAAGCTGCCAATGTTGGAAGCGCGTTTTGCTATAATTACAGGAATGTGATATACGAGATATTGAAGAAAAGCTCTTATTAATTCATAGCTGTACTTGGCTTAAAAATAGTTTTTATTCTCTTAATGACTTTTAAATAAATAATATTTTTCATGCTTTAAAAAAAAAAGTCTATATTCATATTTCAGTAAATTATAACTTTTCTGCAGTTAAAAGAAACACTGGAACAATCTATAGGTCAATTAAGGAGCCAGCGACTAACACGAAACTCTGGAATGAGAAGTGCATCTCTCTCAAGCTTATATCCCAGTGACCTGGATGGAGAAGGAATGTCAGGTAAAATACTTAAATGGCTTGAGTATGCTTAAATTATGTCATATAGCTGTGTTATGCAAGGAGGAAATTAAGAAAAATGTGTAGAGAGTGGCATGGAAAGTCATCATTGATTACTTCAAAGAAATTGAGTTTGGAAATTGAGAGGCCTTCATTAAGTTATGTAGTTATGTGGTAAATTTTTCCAGCTTTCTATTATGTAGTATTTTCTGCTGATATCCCAAGAGATCTAAATGAAATGTTGATTCTTTCAGCTGAGAAAATTAATTTTCCACTGCGTGAGTTGTAGGTACATACAAGTTAAAGCTAAATCCAAACGATGTTGCAGCTTCTGAAGTGTGCTTCACAGCAAAAAGGGAATTTAAATTTTAAATGCATGAGATTATGGATGGTTGGAAACAGTAGAAAAGAAGAAAACAGAACTGATTTATGACCCACAGAAGAGTAGAGTTTTTTCCTTGTATGTCTCAGAAAATTCATTATATTTTGGGAAAAGGTATGTTTGAGAGGAGTATTCCTTCCAGAGCTAGTATTTAATATATTTTAGTAGAAGGCTCTAAAAATTTCATTCCTATGTAAAAGCTGTGAAATATAATAGTTTGAAGCGCTGATAGATTCACATGGAGGAAAAAGTGGTTGGTTGGGAAAATAAAATTTGAAGAAAAACTGCTCCTTGGAGAAACAATTCCTCTTTCTGGAGTACTTGTATGTCATGGGTAAGAAATGTTTAAATTGAAGAAGAATCCTGAGGAGAGCTAATACAGTCATATGCATGTTATGTAATTTAGTAGTTGTTTTGTCTGTAATGTGACCTAGAAGGATATTGTCAAGATGAAATATGCATTTTTTGTGAAGCAAAATGAAAAATTTCCCATAGAAATCTTTTTCTTCCTACTTATTTTTTTAATCTCGTATTTGCTACAGGAAACCGCCACTTCCTGCCCACTTCTCCTCTCAGGGGTTATGGAGACTCACAGGGCAGTAAACATCGAAGGTCTAGATCTGCAAGTGTTCGATTTGTCAATGAGGCAGATAATGTGGACCAGGTACAGAGCACTAATGGGAGTTGCTGTTCCAAATAGGCAATATGTGGTCACCAGACTTTGCTTTTACATTAAATGAGGTGGTTCTGAAGATGCAGCTAGAGATGTTTCAGCTATGATTTGTGTTTTAATGTCACCTGTTTTGTTCATTTGGCAGTCACCTCTTGTATCTGTCATGGAGTTTCATGCAAGTAATTATAGAGAAAAAGATGCAGATGGTACTGATATCAAAAGAAAAATATGAAAATAATCTTGCTACTTTTTAGACCTCTAATGGCAAAGAAAAATAATCTCTGAATAGCCTGTTTAGTCTGGAGAAGACTGAGAGGGGATCTCAGTAATGCATATTAATATCTCAAACATGGGTGTCAAGAGGATGGTGCCAGACTCTTCAGTGGTGCCCAATGACAGGACAGGGAGCAATGGCCATAAACTAAAACACAAGAAGATCCACCTCAGTGTGAGGAAGAACTTCACAATGAGTGTGGCAGAGCAGTGGCAGAGGCTGCCCAGGAAGGTTGTGGCGACTCCCTGTCTGGAGACATTCAGAACCCACCTGGACAAGTTCCTGTGTCACCTTTTCTAGCTGACACTGCCTTGGTAGGGGCTTTGATGGAATGACCTCCAGAGGTACCTTCCAACCAATTAACATTCACCTTCATGCTGAAGTTCAGTGAAGCTGTGAAGGAGATTATTCTGCTTTAGTTAATGGTGTAGGGTCTTTGTGCTTTTGCTTTTACTTCAGTGTAGCTTGGATTGATTTTGAACCAGGTAGTTCTTCATCTTAGTTCTTGATCTGACCTGTGAGTGGGATAATTTGATCCTGTATTTCAGGCAGATGATGGGAGGAAGAGAGGATGTGTGTGCCACTGGTAATTTTCATATGCCTTAACTTGTGTCTGCTTGCAGACTTCAGAAAAAATAAATTCATTACCTTAGTGGATAAGATTAGAGTGTTTCTGTTATCCTACAGGTAGAGAGGAGATTTCATTACCCGTTTTTGCTTTTTCAGACAGGGTGGCTAGATTTGCTTGAGTGAACCTGCGTTGACTAATATTAAAGAAGCTGATTGTAAGATATTCATATTGACTTTATTAAATCAGTCTCAGCTTCCAAATAATTTTAAACTTAACTACAATACGTTTTCTCAGTTGACTTTTTGGGAAGCTATAGAAATTCTAGACTTTTATTTAACCCTTTTTCATTGTCTTTTCAATCTAGTTCTCCCCCCATTCCTTCCTCCCCCAAGGTAAGTGTGGAAAATAAAACTTGGAAGGAAATAATGTTATATGGAAATCTTTCCTCCCAACTGTCCAAAAACCTTAGGACTATTTTAGATTATTTCTAGATATTCTATAAATATCTTGGAAATTTTATTCAAGGGAGTTCCTGCAATGCAGACAAAGTTTTTCATATTAAGTAACTATGTGGGCAAATAGCTTTTTTTCCAGTTTTGATGGTAACTGCTAGTTTATTCCTTATTCTTACTTTTCAGGGAGTGAATATGGCTTTTTGCTTTTCATTAACTATTTTGTAAGAAGAGTATAGTGCTTTGAGGAATGATGAACTAGAAGTAGTCATTGATATTTATTATAGGTAGAAATTAGACCAGAGATAAAGCAGTACTGCTTAACTAAAGTTGTGTCTTTTTCTTTTTTCTGTGACCACTGTCTCTTTATTCCCATTCTGACTTTTTCCAGCTGAAGTAATTTTTCAGCCAAATGGTCTTTTAACACATTTAAGTCTCTCTCCTTCTTAGCACATACATTTTGAAAATATGCTGTGTTTTTTCAAAGATGCTCAGGTCAGGTTGAAATTTCTGTTTAATCACACAAGGGAGGTAGTAGTGCCTGTGTCTGAATGTTGAGGGCAGTCAGCTTGGTTGTGGAAGATCCAGTTTAAATCTAGGGCACAGAACAAAGGAATATTATAAATTAGGGCTTTTCATAACAATAATCCTGGCCATGGAATTGTTGACAGCAATAGGTTGCATTAGGATGGATTAACTGTCACTTTCTATCCCATGAAGAATGAATGACCTATTCATTTTTTTTATTTGCTCCCTAAAACTTTGATGATAAATTGGGAGCCTGCTGAATGGGGAAAATGGGAGGTTTTACAGAAGAAAGTAGATGTGTGGTTTTGTATTTTGTTGGTTTTTTTTTTCCCTCAAGATCTGAAAAAAGAGTATGTAAAGTGTTGGGCAAGGTAAAATACCTGTTGTTGGTAGTTCCTGAATACATTATAGTGTTCTTCTTGTTTTGTTTCTAGTTCCAATGTCATCTATTTATAGTAGCATATACAGCTGGACAGAACTTTGTTTTACCAATACTAGCATCTATTAACATGAAATATCTCTCCTGAACCTTACTTGTTCAGATGTTTCAACTTGCTTTGCATTAGGTTAAAGAAGTGGTACAGTGTCTAAGCGCTGAACCGCAGAAAAAACCCGTAGTTAGGAAACTTGATTTAGCAAATAAAGTACTGAAAATTAGACTACAATGAGCAAGTATTGTGAAAGGTGGATTGAAATAGAAGTGCACAAGCCTCATCCAATCATCCAGGCTCAACTGCAGTTCATGGAGTTTTATTATTTCATAGGTTATTTTTATCTGCTTTATTTTAAAATAGTGTATATATATGTAGATATGTATTTTTGGAATATCACAGAAAAAAAGGGTTCCTAAGCCTTGTCTTAATTTGTATACTTTTATTTACAGCTGCATTCTTTCCACCAGTCTCTTCGAGATCTCAGCAGTGAACAAGTTCGCCTGGGAGATGACATCAGTCGTGAGCTTTCAAGGAGAAATCGGTATAAATAGAATATAACTCCATGTGAAGAACAGTGTGGAAAAAAATTCTTAAGCTCTTTTACTTCAAAAAATAGTTTTGGGGAGAATGGGGGATTGTGCAACCTGTAGATGAAAGCAGGATTATGAACTGCTTGTTTTATAGCATTTTCTGCAGTATTTATAAATGTAAATAACACCTATCAATTCCAATTTGTATAATATATGGGGCTATCTTCAGCTTTTTGAAATATATGCACAAAACAACAAGGACTAGGGAATTTCTTTTATTACAGCTTTGCTTCTAATTTGTTCTTGTTACTGGAGTACCTTCAAGCTCTCCTGCAGGCCGTATTGTATATGCTTGCTCAACATGGGGTGCTTCGTTCAGTAGCAATAACAGGAATTAGACTGTTAATTCCTAGTAGGAAACTACTGTTCAAAAGGACTGTAGATGTGTCCATAATTTTGTACTTGTTGACCTGATACCTGCCTCTGTTTCTTCACTTGAGGAATGGGAATGATTTTTATCATGAATTTTCCACTTGAGGCTTGTTTCTAATTGTGCTATAAATTATTATGACTAGGCTATGATCTATTATGAATAGGCTGTAGACCAAATCGAAGTAGCTAAAAATTCTGGGAGTTGTTGCTGCTTAAAATTATCATGAGTGTTACTTAGTTTTTGCACTACAGAATATTGTCTTACTTATATTTTTCTATGAAGGACTGATGCTGAATTAAGAAAGACTCTAGAAGAATTGTCTGAAAAGTTCACTGAGTCCCAAAGACAAGAAACGGTGAGTGTGACTAACATGAAAAGATTACTTATATTTAGTATTCTAAGCAAGATGTGGGCTTCTAGTTTAACATGTGTGTTGGTAATTGATATCACATATTTATATCTGAACATGATTTTATTTGGGCTACTGTAGGTTGTTGAAATGTTACCCTTCGATAGTGAAATCAGCAAGACAAGTTTTATATTTCAGGTGCTTAAGTAAAAGTGTTTTACAGGTGTGTGTATTGTGAATTTTTCTGTTTCAAAATTCACAGCCTTGGACAAAGCTGCTTTTTAACTTCAAACATTGGCTTGAATGCTCTTATAATTGTTCAAGATACCTTTGGAAAGATACAAGCTTTCCCATGTTATAATGATAAACACTGTTGTTTCTTCTTCCTCCCTCCCTGTCCTTTTCAATCCTTATCATCTGTGTAGCAAAATGGAAGGAGTCTCTTTGGGCTGCACTCTTCTTGAAGGCTTCGTGACAGAATGTAACAAAGGAGGCAGGACAGCCAGGACAGTTTTTTCTTGTCTCCTGTATCTGCTGGAAGCAGACTAACTGCAGTCTATGTTACTTAAACCTGAAAGAGATCTGCTATTGAGATGGAAGTCAAACAGCGTTTTGCTGTAGGAACAAGAGAAGTTGAGAATCAGCCCAGTAATTAGTAGGTGAGAATCCTGTAGGTAGTTCTTGACACATAAGACTTGAGTGTACGCTTTATATAAGCATTTATTGTGATATTAGTAGCAATGCTGACTTTTTGGAGCAAGTGTTATATGTGCTTATTTTCCCATAGATGATTTATTTTGCCCTAAAATTGCATGAATTGGTACTAAAGGCTCTTTCAAGGGCTTTAGTGATATGTTCATCACTGATAACGATATTGTTGGCATGGACCACTTGTTGGTACCAGCAGACTTAGTAAATGTACTTACGTAAATTCCTGATTCTAGATTAATTTGGACTGAGATTAGTTATGTTCTTGATATGATAGAGTCTGTCAGGGAAAGAAGACTTACCTTGTCAGCCTTTGTAGAAAAATACGATGGGGTTGTCTTTGTTAAAATGTTGATTTTGATGTCTCCTAGTACCCTGGTAGGATAAATTAAGTTTATCTGATAAAGAATTCTTGATACTTGCAAAATGCTGTGTTTTTCTTGCAGCAAACCTCTCAGTATACTTTTTTCTCTTTCATGTACTAGGAAATTAGCAAACTCAGTAAGTTTTAACCAAGGTGGTTCTCAAGAAAATAGCTGCTACAGCTGGCTACATTACAACTGTTCAGTGCCTTTGTGTGAGAGAAACAAACCTTCTTCAGTCCTCTAGAATGCAGGTGTTCACTGTCTGTTCATTAATGAAAGAAGTAACTAGCTCTTTGACCTCCTACAGTAGGGTTTCAAGATGTGAAATTGAAGTTTGCAACTTTTGACCTGAGAGATGCAGAAAATGAGAGAAATAAAGTGTAACAAGGAAGTCTCCTGTAGTTTGTTGATGGTAAGGGCAATATCAGAAGAGTAAGTCTCTTAGTTGGGAGGGAACATTATCATGCAATAAAGCTATGAAAACTGAAATATTTACTGATTTCTTGTAGTAAAGACACAAATACTGCAGTAAGCTGCAGTGAGATGATTTTTATGTGTAGGACTAGTAAGAATTCACCTGGAATATTCTGCTCATTGCTGATTATTGACTTTATGAAGAACATTGGCCAAATGAAGAGAAGACTGGAAAGAGGAGAGAGGAAAAAAAGAAAAAGGGGAAAAATAAAAAAGGCCACTAATTCAAAGACTTCCTTGAAAAGATAAAAGAATTCCTGTGGTTCAATTTGCAGAAGAAACAGGTAGTTAGGAAAGATCTAGCCATGTATGATGAATGGCCAAAAAGTGGAAGTTTAGTGTACAATATTAGAACAGAAAGTCATCTAATGATAATTCTGTACAATAGTAGTCTAATCACCTGTGAGTTAGGAGCTTCTTGATCTGGAAGTGATCTGTCTGCTTTCTGTATGGAGTAATAATCCCTCTGTGGATTTCTTTTATGGAACTTCTCCGGTCTTTGTTACAACTTGCATCTCTATGATCTTGTCCCATAGCAAGAGGTTCTCCAAATACTGTGAGAGGAGCTGCCACTTTTTTGGTGATCTGTTTTTTTGGTTATTTTGTGTATGTGTGTTTTAGTTGGTATGTTTTGTCTTGGATTTTTTTGTTAGCTGTTGTAGGATGTTTATTTGTTTGGTTTTTAAATCTAACTACTTTTTCATCCCTAATTTTAACTTGGGAGGTTGTTCAGTTTCTTCGGAGGCTTTTCAGGCTGAAAAATTCTGACTTAATGCACTATTGTGTCCAGCCAATTTCCCACCACTTAAAAAGCCTAGTGGTAAGCAACATTGTGCACTGCTGCTTTACCAGTGCTCTCTGATCCTAGATGTGGATCCTTTGCCCTTGTTCAAAGCCTGATCTCCTATTACCTGATGAGGCTGGGAGAATCAATGAGGTGAGGTAAATGCAAAAGAGAGGAATTCAGTATGGATGCTAAGAATAAAAATAACTCTCATGGTATGCATAGCAAAGCGTGAGATTAGAGTGCGTGTAGAAACTAGAGTGTTATTGTAGATATTTGAGATCCTTTAGTATGTATTTGCAGTTAGGAGTTCTTCTAATGAGATTACTTAATTCAGAAGTGATTGTCTTTGGTGAAAGTGAGTTGGGTAAGAGGAAATACTTTTTTTCTCAAAACTTCCTAATGCAAGGTTGTGCAGGAACTTTTGTTCTTAGTGCCTTTATGACTTCACTTGGGAGTGTTTATCACCTCGAGCGTTGCTATCCTTGTATTTATATTCTACTGTATGATTCTTGGCAATAAATTGTCAACTTATAATCTTGATAATTTCACAGGATGATCTTATGGTAGAAACATTCTTTTCAGTTCAGTGTCCTTAAGTCTTTATTTTTTTAGAGACATAGATCTAGATTTTTACAGTTTGGTGTATTCGGGGCTGTTTGAAAATAGCCTGTATATAGATGTGTGATGATAAAGGTCTAAGTCACTACAGTTCTTCTGAGTCACTAGTTCAGAATTTATTTTTATTAGTTTATGATTTTTAGAGCCTTTATGATGCTGAATTTGAATACTTTAAGATCCACACAACACAAGCAATGCATGCTATTTTACCTGTAAAGACAGCTTTTCCATCCCAATATAAAAACCAGATGACATCGAAGGTGGTGACTCAGGCATAGTTGGATACCTGTTTCAAGTCAAGCACTCTCCGTGGCCTTGTACTTGAGAATCTGTGTGCAGTTTTGGTAAAAAGCCTTTCAGGTTCTACAACTCTCTATATCAAAATCTCTTTCTTAGCCAGACATTTTGTGAGATTCCTTTGTTCTTGAAAAGGGTTTGGATGTTTACTAGACAGGCATATAAGCAATTGAAAGGATATTACTTACTTTATGGTTTTGTAAGATAGCCCTCTTGGATATTTCATCGCAATCTCTTGGGTAGAAGCACATCCCAAATAGCACAAGATGCTGATCTTTATACATAAAAAGCAAATTAATCGAAGCACAGTTTAGTTAAAATTAAGTAGATGCTTAATTGAGATGGTGCCGTTATAAAATGATGGCAAACTGTCTCTGGAAAAAGACCACAGTGTCAAGTGAAATGGGTCTTACATGGATTTACTGTGGTTATGATATCTCAGAGGGCCAGGATTATTGTCAGATAATGAACTGTCCTTCTGAAGATCCGGTATAAGGATTTTTGGTACTGCACAGGTGACTTGTAAAAGGTATAACACATATTATCATTTGCCAGGAGGGAAAAAGTTAACAATATTTAAAGTTATATCTCTGAAAAAAGTTTACTCTTTTTGTGATTTTCATACTCCTGTTTCAAGTATGCATTGATGATAAAATGGGTCATAACGGGAAAGGCAGCAAAAATCTGTTGAAATAGATTTCTATTAGCAGGACTCGTGCACTAGAAATAACAGTGGAAAGCTGAAAAACAGGGCAGAAATTCAATAAGTAGGATGGTGCTTTTTGTACAGTAAGCATCCAGCATCTTCCACAAGGTTATATTTAGCTGCATGACTTAAATGTCACCCTAGTTTTAAAAAGGACATTCTGTTCTTTGTGTTTAATTGCAGGGGAGGGTAGGAACTTTTTGATAGCTTAATCTGTTTTCGTAGATTTTGCTGCTACCTGAAAGCTTTATGTGGAGACACAGCTCTAGTGTCATCATTATCATTCAGATAGTCTGTGTTGCTAAAAATGCATGCTTGAAATCACATTCTAATATGTTCTGAATGCAGTAATGTAGTGCTAGTATTTCATGTCATTATCTAGAGCCTCCATGTTCTTTGTACTGTTCTTCAGTGAGCCACTTGTCTACACTAAGATTTTTGATAACATTCACAGGTCAAGATACATACTTCCATGGTAGAATGTCCTGAGTCAGGGTCATTTGGGACAAAGGAAGACAAGTATGTTTTTGAGTTTACTCTGCATGTACTAATTAATAAATTAATGCTTAATTGTTTCTAATTTTTTTTTTTTAAATCCCTACTCTTGTATGCCACAGGCCCTGTGACAAACTGAGGAAGGTCAGAGAGGCTACAAAAACAGGGAACATAATTCTTGTGGGAGATAAAGCCTTGCTGAAGTGCCAGGGTGTTACCAATACCATGCCAATGTACTAAGTATAGGAAACTTTGTTATAGGGGTTATATAGGGAAATAGGGGTTATAAGTAGCATCAAAATGTTTGATGGTTTGTGTTGGTTGTGGGAGGTTTTTTGTTTGTTTGTTAAAGAGGATTATGTCTGTAACTGAAATTTTCATGCACCTAACATATAATGATATATAATCCATCTTTTTTAGTACCTTGTTAGAAATAACACAACAATTGTATTCTAGAGTGAATTGAAGGAAGTCAGAGGCAGGGCAAATCGTAAAAGTTACTGTCTTACTTGTTCTGAGTTAGTGATAATTTGTAATGAAATCTGAAATTTGCAGGGATCTAAGGCCTGTCTAGTGCTGCCTCATGTCATGTTATCTGCTGTGCATGCTAGACCCACCACAGTGAAAAGGTTACTGAACTCTCCCTTCAGCATGTCATCTTTGGGGGTGATGTTAGTTTTGAATCGTCTGTCCAGTCAAAATTGTACATTTTCTTTCTTAATAGCTTTGGTGCTCACTTGCTTCATTGAAAAAGGTACATGAGAGAGCTGAGAAAGCTTCTATCTTCAGAAACACATAGGCAAAACTTTTTAAAGACATATGAAAGCATTACTGTTTCATTTCTTTGTATTAGGTATGCATGGGGAAAAGGATGACAGCTTATTTCCTGGCTTTCAGCAAAGATATAACAAGTTTAATGACAACGTTATTTTCTGTTCCTGCTACATAGTATCATTGTTTCTGTTAGCTGGAGTATTTTATGAATTCTGAGAAGTAACGCTAAGTAGTACTTGTCAAAACAAGCATCGCAATGCGGTCTTTATCTTTTATACATTAGTTTTTAGTAAGTAATTATTCTGGATGATGGCTGCAGAGCTTTCGTAACTTACATGAAAGTGTGTGGTTTGACACAGTACCAGGCATCTCCTTATAGTTTTAGGAAAAAATTCAATATTCCAGACTGTAAGCTGGCTATGCATCTGGCTGCACAAAGAAGAAGTGTTTTCTGAGGGATATAGTCTGTTGTAAAGAAAAAGACTGTTTTGTTCATTAAGCCTTGTGAAGCCCAGAACATAAGTGTAGCCTTAATTGTGTTTCTGTTGCTACATGATTGTGTTGCTCATAGTAAAATTTTCTATCCATGCATATGCCTAGTGCTAATGGAAGCGTGCTTAATGGAGAAAGATGAGAACTTATTCATGTCCACATACATTAAAAGCTAATAGTCAAATGATGTTTTATTTTTTATCTCTTTTTATCTCTATCTTTCTCTTTTTATCTGAATACCGTTTGGTAATAGATATATTGCTTTCTAGTGGTAACTTAAAATAATTGGTTTTAAGGTAGGGAGGAAATGATACATAAATATTTTTCTTGCTCATCTTTAACAAAATAAATTTAATTTGCTGCCTCAAGAGGGTGCTGTCTGCTAGCAGCTTGAATTGCAAAAGTGAAGTAATTCTGGTACTCTAGTCTGATTGAGCTTTTATGTTCATAATCCAGGTTGCTTTAATAAACACCTGTTGTTGTTTGTATTAGTTTGTACATGGATTCACAAAATGTTGGGAAAAAGGCTTAAAGTTATGTAATTATTTTGTGTTGTTACAGTCATTCTCATGTTCCTAGTTCTTGTTTACTACTTTTCACTCACAGATTTTGGATCATGAAAGAGGCAAACATTGGTCTATTTTGCAGGCTGGAGATGTGAAAGAAATGTCTCTCCAGAGGTTAGTCAGGCTTGTGACAGAGAAGCTAAGACTTTTGTATTGCAACTTCACATTAGGCTGTTCTAAACTTGATAATGAGATATTTAACGCTTGAGTAGAACCACCACTGTAGAGAAAAATATGCATACACCTAAAGGAGAATACTGCCAGCACAATAACAGTTTGGTTCCCTGCTTGAGTACTTCTGGAGTATTCACTGCTATAACTAGTTATTTTTTCTACTATTCCAAATTTGCTTTAATAAAATACAAATTTTTTTCTCTTTTTGCCCCATAATCTGTTTACGTTTTTGCCACTGATATTTCACATGTATTAAAAGGCACACTAATTCCCTACAGCATGGGTTTTTTCCTTTTGAAGGTATCAGAACGGGTAGAGAGAAGACTTCAGGAGATAGAAGAAGAAATGCGTGCTGAAAGACAGCTCGTAGAAAGGCGCCAGGACCAGCTGGGACACGTGTCTCTTCAATTACAGGAGGTATGCAAACGAAAGCTTCCGGCATATTTAGGATTTAGTTAAAAATGTGTTGCATTTGTGGAGCCTGGAGCTGTCAAACTGGCAAAAGTGCTCATATCTTTGGCACATTTTTTAACTCTCTGTCCAGCTCATATTGTTTTGATGACCAGATGATACCAAGCAGAGTCTAAGTTCTTCATTATATTGTCTTGACTATGTTTAGACCTTTTTCATAACTGCCACAAATCTTCTAAGAACCTACCTCCTATGCCCTTCCTGAAAACCCAAGCAAACAAAAGCAAGGGTTTTTTCAATTAAAACATTTTATTTTCTAAAAAGTAAACTTTACTTGCTCATGGAAATGAACGCTTTAATTTATTTCAACAAGCAATCAAAAGCACTGTAGTGGCCAGACAACTTTTCATTGCTTTTCAGTTTTATTCAACAATACCTGATGAAATATAAATTATTGTTTACGAGACAAATAGAAATGTTTAGAATATAAATTAAAATTTGAGACAGCTATTAGCTTTTTTTCTGCTTGTTTTAGAAAATGTGTGAAAAATACTTATTTCTTTCTGATTTTACTCCTGTTTGGAAAATCTGTGTCTTAACATAGTGTGACTTTTTATTTCACTCCCCTTAAGATATGATTTGCAATGTTATCTCTATCTGTGCAATAGGATACTATAATTGAGAAGAAAGATGCAATTCCTTGGTTTTCACTTGCAGTATTTGCAACATAGCTTTTTGGAAGGTGTTATACTGTGCAGTGATACTGAGGAACTTCAAGTTAGGGTGATGCTATGTATTTCATGTAAAGCTAGAGACTGTTATATTTTAGAAGATGAGATGCTTTTTTTGATGTAGATAAAAAGTAACATTTATCAAAAGGCTTGTAATCCTTCTGCCAGTATTTCAGAAAGACTTACTGTTTCATTTTCCCCCCAGTTGGTGCCCTAGTGGGTAAAAAGAACTGGAGTGCTGAATTTCAGTTTTCATTGCTCTTTATATGCCTACATCCACTTCTAGATTCTTCAGTTGTGCCTTCAGGCTGGGAAAGGGATGCCTAATGCAATGAATTGGTGTGATTTGATAGTGTTATCTGCAGAATGGACCAATCTTATTTTATCCTTTTGAAGGGATGATGGCTTATAATCTCTAAAGACACATTGACACTGCCATGATTTCCTTAGAAAGAAACCTTGAATTCAAGTGAATGAGTTCAAATGTAGTTCAAAGAATTTTCATATGATCTTTCATAGATGATATGAATGATCATAGTCTATGTGATCATGAGCCTTCAGGCTGGGTACCTTTATTCTTGGTAGCTCATCTTTTGAATTTCATGCAAAAATAATATGAAATACTAAATACATCCTAGACCTTCTATTCCCCTAAGATATCCAGCTGTGAATTAAGGTGGTTTAATCATTTCTTCTGTAAATTCTATTTTATTTTTGTAAGTTATTTTTCCTGAGGAGCCCCTTTCTAAAATATGGTTTAAGTTGCTTTATTTTAGATAGAATGTACTTGAATTGCCTTGTGTGCTTTTGCATAGCCTAGTGAGAATAAAGTAAACAAATATTTTGCTACAATTGTTATTTAGATGAAACATGTTTCTGCATAATTTTGAGCTTGTTACTTTGTTATTTTGTTTCTTGTCCTTTGTAATTTGAATTGTGAGCTAGATGGACTCTTAACTCTGACAGTGGCCCGAGTCTTGTGATAATCACTGCATGGACGTAATGTTCTATTGAAGTCTACTTCTGTTTTCATTTATTTCTCCAAGATGCTTCCCAAATAACATTGCTGGAAAGGAGGGTAGTGTTTGGACTGAGTTTTGAAATCCTGTCATTTAATATGGCCTGAATGATTTACAGACAAATACTATTTGAAGCATCTGTGGCTGTTTAATGATACAATTTTTTCATTTGTTTTCCTGTTACACATTTCAAACCCAACCAAATCAAATTTGACTTTTGCATGTCATCAGTAGTTGCTCTAATTAAGAAATCTTGTGACATTTATGAGGTTTAAATGCTATTATTTTTTCAGTAAAGTGCAGTGCCTGTAACTGACCACTACTTGTCAGTATTTTACCGTCTTAAGAGAATCATGTTCCTAAATTGCAATTATTAAATTATATATTTTCAGGATCTAACAGAACACGATGATACATTTATTTTGGCCTTTCTCTTGTCTGTCTTTTCTTTCAGGTTTTTGTATAATGTGCAAACTTCTTATTTGTATTGTAGTATTACTGTAATCATAGACTGATTATGAACCAAGAACGTATCTAGGTGTATACTTATCATTAAGGAAGCCTGACGTATAAAATTTTGCATCTTTAAGTTTTAAATTTGCATTTTATTTTGGATCTTTAGCCTGTCTGTGCCGTTTGTAGTTGTATAAAACCTATTTTCTGTACATTTTATATGTCTTTTACCTTAGCGTGCATTGGTGCATTTAAACAGCAATTACTGCAAATTAGAAAATAGCAATTAGCAAACATATTCATGCAAATCGTATATCTTAATTTTTTCTATATTCCTGATACAAGCATGTTTCTGATTAGAAAGAAGAACAAATATTCTCTTCTTACCAGGGGTATTGGCATGTATACATGAATTGCTTTAACAATTGCATTTGTTGTGTAAATGAAAACTATTTTGAGATTCCTCAGTGCTTCTTTTTCTTTGAATATAAAGACACCATCACCTCTTACTGTTTGTTTTCATTTATACATCTGTTTTCTAAAGCAAGATGAAGTATCATTCTTAAAAATGGACTGTAGGCAACATTTCTGTGTGTTGGGTGTCTTGGATGGCTTTACAGAATTCTGTGCTTGGCTTCCTGGATTTTGGTGAAATGTGTCCATGTGTTCATGCTTGGCATGCTTTAGGTGACCAGAATCATCTTTATTGAACCTTTTGAATCCACTGACTGTGGTAAGGCAATGACTACAGTCTTAAGCTAGCAACTTGGGTAGGCCAGGAAGCATTTTTTGACTTTCTCTTTGTGCAACTGTATACTTGGATTCTGTTTGCCTCACACTGCAAATACAGCAAGAGGCTGCTGGGCAGAGAGTGGAGTAAACTGATGGTCAAAAATGCTATTGAACATTAATTTTTGCATATTTTTATCACTGATCTTTTTCGACAAACATAAACTTGATCTGTGCTCTGAGCCATCTGGATCTTTTAGTGCATTGTTGATACTTGCTCTTTGGCTCTGTGCTATGCCACCTGTGTTCCATGGTTTCTGTTTTGATTCTAGTTTGAATCTGACTCTTGCTTGGAACATGAGCAAGTCTCATACATACCTGTCACTGAAATAGCTAGGTAGTCTGTTTTTAACTGCCTGGCTGGTGTGCTTAGGTAGCATACTTGGAGCCATGCTAGTCACTAATGTAGTTATTTAGGGAAAGTATTTTCATTCAGATTAGGATGTGGTACATTTTTGCCTTACTTTAAACTGTAGCATGAGGCTGTTCTGCTTGTTTGTTTGTGATAGTATGAAAAACTCACTGATCAGTCTCATTTTGAAAGAGCAAGTTTCAGTTTGCTGTCTGTGCACAGCTTTCAAAATGTCTGGTTTTATTTTAGAAAAAACCAACACAGCAAAACCCAACTGAGACCAAAGCCCAAACCCTTAGAAAAGTTAGTAGGCTGAAGTTGCTGTAAAATTTAGGATTTGCTCTTGAAAGATTGTCATAAGTTGGAAAGATTGAGAACTATTGTTCCAGAATCCTCCCCATAGTTTTCCTCATGTATAAGAAATTTGTTCTATGAAGCAGTAAGTTATGTTTTTGAAGTTTTGGGATTCGATAGATACTCTGTGTATGTGGATGAGGTATGCTCAGTTGGGGTATACCAGTTACATTTGTATTCTAATGCTGTCTTATGCTAGTGAATTCTTTATAAAGACCTGTAAGAATTGCTCTCCTTGGCCAAATCAGAAGTTCATCTAGCCTGACCACCCAGGCAGGCAGTGGAACATGTAGCTGGTCCTTCCCAAAGCCATGCTGTGAAGACCTTTTTACATGGAAGTTCTGTCTCCTTGTGGCCTCCTATATACCTGCCCCCTCATCAACCTCCTTGTCAGTCTCCTCTAGACCATACTGGACACTGATGCTTGCAGAGGAGGGTCTTGGTGGGAGAATCCTGTTGACTGTAGGCCTGTTCCCCTTCCTTGGTGCTTCAGCTTCTCTGGGCAGTGTCCGCCTGCTGTTCGGGAGCCATTAGGGAGGAGCTGGCTTTTCCTAGCTCCCATTTTTACATCAGACTCCCTCAACCCTTTCTTTGGGGACAACAAATGAAATCAAAAAATCAGTTGGATCTTTGTGTGTTTGGTTTGTTTGGTTGTTTTTTTCTTTTACCCCTCCCAAGGGAAAGCTTATATAGATATCTTTAGTGGAGAAAAACCAAGTGTGGCACAAACCCACAAGTGAGAATTATTTAAAAAGAAGTACTGGAAGGAGGCAAAATACAGAATTAACTTTTACCTCTACATTTTCTGAATTGTCAGTAACAGCTGACATTTGTCTGGCTGTGGATGACCAGATGTTTCCATTTCCTTATGACATTTTGATTAACTGCTTACCTGGCACCTACTGGTACAATGCATGTTTCACAGTTGAAGCAGTGCACATGTAGTATGTTTAATTTACTGTTACATTACTCTTTTTTTTTTACAGTATTTTAACTCTGGACTATCTATCTATATCTATGAGCTGTTTTTTTCCTTAAAATGAAATGGCTATGGGCTATTTTTACAATATGCAGAAAATAAAACTGAAGGTTATATTTGTAGTATCAATTATAGTAAAGGATGCATTTTTGTTTGAAATTATTCCTATTTAATAGCCTGAGTATCAGTCAGTGAAGTTGAAATGGCATATTTATTTCCATGGTTTCTTCTGGGAATTAGGATGTGCTACTGATGCAGAGATATTTTTTGCTTTCAGCAGGAATAATCTTTGAAAATTTTTACTAGTATTCCAGAATCCAGCCCAGCTGTAATATTTTCTTTATGATTCTGACATCTCTAGCCAAATCTGCACATGAAAACATGTGTGTTTGGAACTATGTTAATTATTAATTTAGTGCCAAAAATAAAGTTGGCATAAAGTTGACTGTCTATAACAGAGCTTCTAATTTTTCTAGTAAAACTGATGGTCGATTGCATTTAATAGACATCATATATTCCAAGTAGGCTATTCTGAACCGATACTTCTGGTCATTAAAAATAAACAAAGAAAAATACCAAACCAAAACAAAAACTCAATCAACTTGAGTAATGCAAAAACAGCACTAGCTGAAGTGATGATCTTAGACTTTTGTTCACGTTGCTTTTTGGGACTTCTCCCAAGAGCCTTTTTGAGTAAAATGTGTGCAGTGTTGAGTTTTATAGTTGACTGGAATGATAGATTTAAATCTCTACTGAATACTTAGGAAAATAGTGTAAATGTGTTAGAGTCTTCTATTATCTGATTAGGGATCAGTATGACTAAAAGTATAACTCTTTATGTGGCATAATGTTTTCAGTGGCATAGTAATGATTAATGCCTTCCACGGTCTCAGATTTTAATGTAAACTGTTCAGGCAGAAGAGTAATCCAAACTATACTGAAACCCTTATGTTTACTGAGGTGAGGTTATAAGAGTGAGGTAAGTATATAAAGCCATTTATTTTCTCCAGAAAGCTACTTTTAAAGTCAAAACTTCTAAAGCTGAATGCCTGGCTTCACTGAAGTTGATTAATATCTTGTATTCTGTTTTTCTACACTGAAATTGCTCTCCAGTGTGCAGTGAAGAGAAAATGTTCAAAAACTGAATGAAATGGCACAATTTATAGGGACAAATTTCAGGGATATTTGTTAAAGGAGATATTCCTTTAAAATGTAAAATGAAAATGTTGCTTGGGAAGGACAGACTGGGAAAAAGATGTTTCTTTCTGGAAAGGCTATGTGTTTTGGTTGTTGTTCTGTTGTTGTTTTAGCAAGTAATTATGGAAGGAATAGATGTACTTATGCTTCAAGATATGGGATGAAAGCAAAAGATTTGTGCTAAGGTCCCTAATTAATTGATTTGCGACTAGTGTGAAAAATGCTCGGTCACGTTGCACAGATAAAAACTGTGATTTATTAATAGTTACAGAAATTCATGGCAAATTATCAGTATATGGCTACTGATCTCTCTCAGCTGATGTTTCTCAGTGATATTTAAAATGAGCCAATACTGTTGCTATGGCTTGAGATATCTAAACTTGGGCTGTTTATGTTGCAAATATTACATGTCATTAATATCTGTAATGTCTAATACTTTCTTTGCCAGTGATTGGCTGTGTTCTGCAAATAGTGTTGATTTGTAGAGGGACAAGATTTTGAAATTGATGTTTAATGCACTGTTATTTTTGTAAGATGGTTTAGAAAATGTGCACATGTGGTTTTAGATACCTCAGCCTGAAAGGGAATGGGAAAAGTCCCCATGGATTTGTTTTATTTTTTATTATTGTTGTCAAGGAAGGGCACATCAATGTTGGTAACTTTTGATCAGGAAAGTTTCAGTTGATTCATTTGTAGGTCTGTGGCTCTAAACATCTGTCCAGATTCAGAAAAAATAACCTTTTCCTTTTTTTTTTCTTTGGACTTCCAACACAGCCTTATGGTATTGTTTTCTTGTCTACAGTGCATTGTATTTCATAACATGCACACTTTGTATTAGAGAATATATTCTTTTTCTCTGATATGTACACAGCTAATCTGTAGGGGATCTCTTGAGCCTTTTAGACCTTAATCTAAAGGTGTTTGGGGTCAACTTGAGTGTCTGGAGCTCTATACATCGGAAGGATGTTAGTGCTGGTTTAGACTTTGTGTTTGTCCCTGTTCTCTGCATGGGTGTGTTTATGTATGCATGGACTTATATTTATCTTTTCATAACAATATACATTGGCTCTACATGGAAATATTAGATGCAGACAGAAAGCATTTGTCTTGATCTTCTTTCTTAAATGTATCAGCAGATTCTTTAATTTTAACAGCCTAGGAATGATGGCTCCTGTAAATTTTGTGATGGAGTTTACAATATATTTTTCTCCTCTAAAGGTTTTAAGGAAGCAAGATGCTAAAGCAGATGAAACAGAAGAACTCATGAGAAACAAACTTGTGAAATATGAAAGCGAAAAGCACCAGGTAAGACTTGATTTTTTCCTTTTTGTTTGATTTTAAACGAGTGTATAGTGTCATCTGTTACAGTAGATGCTTCCTTTTTCTGAGAAACCAGCAGAGCAAAACTTTCTTTGCCTGTTAAGAGTACAAGGTGTGGGGTTTTTTTCGGTGTCAGAGGCACTGTGAATACAGTTATGCTCAGCTTGTGTCAAAGCTCCTTCAAAGCTCTTCAGTTATGGTATGTTACTTCTAATGGCTCTTCCATTCTGCCAGGCAGACAGATTCATAACTTAGGCATTATCCTTGACTTCTTCCTCTATTTTGTCTCTGAATTTGTATGTAGTCTGCTGTTGCTTATTTGCAGCAGCTCAGAGCAGCTCTTCTTCATCCCTGCAACTAACTCATGCAGGTTATTTTGCACCATAGTTATTATTAAGTACTCTTACTGAACTGTTGCCATATTGCACTCTTTCTTTTCATAGAAAACAAAATTTCTTGTATTTCTATTCTAGCAGGATGCTAGGGCTGTATTACACTTTTCTTGAATTTTTTTTCCACTTGCATCAAGTTTAGCATCTTTCAAAGTTATACTCCTTTATGCTAAGCCTTTCTGTAGTGTTTTATGTTGTTCTCTTCATTCCCTTAATGCTGGTCCTGTTTACTTTGCCCATTTGCCAGGCTCTCAACATCCTCCTTGAGATTGCTATCTCAACAATAACAATTTCTGCTGTCAAAACCTGTATTTATTTCCAAGTGGATCTTTGAACTATTTATGGAAGAAGTCAGAAAATATTTTGTAGCTTTTGCTTTCGTTTCTCCTTTTTTTTTTTTTTTTTGTTAATGGCCATCAGTTTGATGACTATTTCTGAGTACATATTTTTAATATGTTTTTAGGAAAACTTCCAGTTTTATGAAATTCAGGGCACTTCAATTTTTTAGTCGTCTTATTTCTAGAATAATTCAAATACATCATCCTGCACAACACAGAAACCCCACAGGTTTTACCAGTTACAGTTCTACCAATGCGTGTCATCTTTAACACTTCTAGGAATAAACTATTTACCAAAGGTGACTTCAGATATTAAGTCATTGTTAATTTTGAGTTTGAAAGTATGTTTCAAATCCAGGGACAATGTTTTTGAAACTTTGTTAAAATTTATCTTCCATTTTTTTAACTGTTAAGCCAGTAAAAATTTTTTGATTTTTGTTTCGGATAATAAAAATGACTTTATATCTTCATGTGATACAGAATGTTGTACAAAATTTATAGACTGTAAGTAAAATTCTCTTTATGTAATTTAAATATTTAAATATTGCAGGGAATTTAGTACAAATGAAGATTTGCTTTAAATTTTGGACAAATAAAAATATTGTGTATATTATACCGCATTTTAAATAGATGCTTATATGGATTATTTCGTGTCAAAATTAAATGTTAAAATACACTTTTATGTTATGATGCCTACATTACTTTTCTTTCTTCATCATCCTCTGAAATGAAAGCTTGAGCAGGAATTGGAGCAGTCCCGGAAAAAGTTGAGTGAATCTGAAGGCAGTAGAGAAGCTCTTTTGCATCAGGTAACTACTTTAGTGTGGTAAAAATCCTAAGGTTTTCATATTAGAATGTGTCTGAGTCTTTTTGTTTAGTATTCTTATCTCATTCTCTGATAACATTATTTTATGAAGGAAAAAATGAGGTATAGAAAGACAGGTTTAAGTGTGTAAAATATGTGGACTGAGCTCATTATACTTTTTCTTCTTTCCAAACTTTTATGTGTATGTGTTCATATGTATTAATTATAGTAGTGATAGAAATGGTATGTTTTCAGTAGTACATAAACACATTATGTAAAATTTCCTTTCATAGTACGCTTTAGAGCAACTTCTATATTAGTAATCATTGTTCTGCAAAACATCTGCTATAGTTGGTGAAATCAGATAAATCAATGACCTAGAAGTATTTGCTACATTGTAACATGCAATAAAAATAAATAAACAAATACCTGAAAAACTATCTAAAGTGTGCTTTAAAGAATATCTATTGATGCGTATGTTATTAGACCTAAAATTTGTAGGAATTTGGATTATAGCTTTAGATAAAAGTCCTTTCTCCTAAACATCTTTCTTTCAGAGGGGCTGGATAAAAAGACTGAAATAACTAGGGAGGGGGCAATTGGCATTCTCATCTTTTAGCATTAGCTATTTGACTTGTGTATCTAGCAGAAGTTCGAGTTAGCTATGTTACTGTTTTGAATTTAAATCACTGTGCATGGAATATAGGGGAATATGAATTAGAGGTATTTTTCTTCAATTCAACTTTAGCATGTTGGATTTTCTCTATTTTCCTACATGTCATCTTTGTAAGTGCTATGCTATATATGATAGGAAGGAAAAATGTGAAAAGTCCCTGTTTCTTATGACTAAATACGTTGTGTTTTTAAGGAGCACGATTTAAATAAAACATATTGTTTATTAAATTTATGTAGACATTTTCACTAGCTATGTAAAAAGACAATTGCAACATATAATATGGTAGCATTTTGTTTGGTGTAGAGAAATTAATGCTCATCTGTGGTCAACATAAATAAAAAGATTTCCTTTAATTTTGAATAATCACTTTGTGGTCTGTAATTAGGAAGCAATTTGTCTTTTTATCTGCAGTACTCTCAAGATTTACTTTTAAGTATTTCTTGTGTGTAGTAGTTTTTTCATCGTTTAATGAAAGTATGGTATTTACTTTTTTGTTCTGTTTTTGGTTAGACATTTGATGCTTGTGCATATATTTTAGATCGAGGATCTTCGTTCCCAGCTTTTGAGAGCAGAAGAAGACCGTGTAGAATTGCAACAGCAAATTTCATATGCTGCTATGCATCGCCTGAGCTACCAGGATGTACAAGATGATGACAGGAGAATTAGAGCAGGTACAACTAATATTTTGCACTAGAGGCCTGCAAACTAGTTAGTAGGCATGGACATTAATTTTATCTGACAGTTACAATCTAATTCTTCTATTGTTTCAACAAAAACAGCCAATTAATTCCTCAGATTTAAGTTAAAATCTATTGGCATCTGAATATTAACAGAAAAATAGCAGTGGCAGTTATTTTATGATAAAATATTTTGATTTGCGTGGTTAAAACAAATGAGACAATTTCAGCAAACTGGGTAGTGTTTTTACAGAAGAAAAACATGTATTATTTTTAAGTAATAATTTTCCAGAAAACTTGCATTTCAGTCCATTTGCTGTTTGAATTCTGCCATCTTGAAAATCGTAACAAGAGTCATTGACTAGGTGGTTAATAAGGCTGATGACTTTCTGGTAGAATTTCCAAACAACATGTTCCTGAGTGGTTAAGAAAATTTTTCTGTATGATGCAGTCAGGGCTTCTGTTTGCACTGTGTTAGTGTTTTAGAGCTGGAATAGTTTTATTTAGAAGACAAATACTTTGAACAATTTCAAGATATAATTGCATATTAAATTACCACTTTACCAAGATCTCCGATTAATTGTTAATTATCTATCTGTATTTAATCGAAAGGGCATTAGAGAAAGTCTTTATCTTTCTCCTTATTAACATAGAAATGTATTACTCAAGGTAATAGAGGAATAGTGACTCTAAGTCCAGTGTCTATGGGAATGTTTAATTGGTTTGGCTAATGACGTTTTTGTATTTTTGTTCTTCAGCTTCTGAATTATCTTGGTTTTTAAAATAAGACTCTGACTCCCTGTTTTACAAATCTCATATACAGCACTGGAAATTGGCTAGAATTTGTATGTAGCTTAGCTTCAGAAATGTAATGCAAAATAATTTCAATAGCTTTTCTCCAGTCATGTTTAAGTATCTGCTTAAAAGTTAATTTATTTGAAACAATATGCTTTTCATGTTAATAAAAACATATTTTAATTTTCCTATTAGTCATATAAACCAAAACAGTTGTAAAAATATGAAGAAAATAAAAATGTACTGTAACTGTTAAGATATGTGCATACATTTATATAATTTTTGCTATGGTGTTTCACCTTGCTGTGTTATTTCTGTTTCTTCAAAGATACATGGGAAGAAGACAAATAGAGATTTTTTTCTTTTGCCTCTAGTAGTTATTTATGACTAAAGACCTTTGAATTTCTGACTGAGAGAATTTATAGCTTACTCTTATCAAAACCTTTGGTTGTAGTTGCAGGATTCAGACATAAAATTCACAGATAATGTGACTTTCAAATTGGGAGTTATTACTCTGGTGAGATAAAACTTTAGCCTTGAAGCTGATGGCCAAATTTCATTTACACCAGAATTTCCCCACTCTTTCTTCCATCCTGTTATATTTTATTCAGTTTTGTTGGGGCTTTGGTTTTTTTGTTGTTTTGTTTGGTTTTTTTTAAGGGGAGCAGGTGTGTGCAGGGGGAAGAGTGGAAACCCCTATAAAATGACTGAAAAATACTGTTTAATTCAGTAAAATATTATTAGGTTATGATACAGGTATACCATTTTTCATAGATATTTTGGTCAAAATCAGTAGTTGTAGAATAGTCTCAAGTAGAGAAGCAAATTGCCAAAAGTGAAATGAGATAAAATTAATTTACCACAAGTTGGTGTTTCTGCTGAGTTTGTTGCTCTGTTCTTGCTATTTTACAGTAGCTGAAAGATATGAGAGAGAGAAGCAAGATCTAGAGAAACATATTTTGGAACTTAAAGCAAAGCTGAGTCATAATGCTGTAATGTCAGAGGTAGAAGAACTGAAGAGATGCATAGAACATAAGGACAAGGAGAAAGCACAGCTTGTAATGCACATACAGGTAAGTTGGATTTTGTTGCTTTTTGCTTGGTGGCATTTTTTTGTTTTTTAAAATAATTTCTCATCTGTTTAACATTAGGTGATAGATTAGGGATTAACCTTTAAAATTAAGAGTAACTGTCATGCTCATTGTTGTTTATTGTGTAAATAACTTTGAAAAGTGATTTGAGTTTGCCAACTTTCTTCTCTCCCATGTAATACCAAAAAAGGTATTTGCTATTGCCCATGATTTTATGGTTTGGATTACTTCTCTTTCCCATGTGCAAAAAAAAGTTGATCTGATTTTATCAGCACTTGCCATTAATAATGGTTTTTGGAACTACTTTTATAAGATAGTACTTACTTCCTTATTCCTCATTCTATCATTCCTCAGAACTAAAGTTCAACTTTAAAAATTGAGACACCTTTTTCTATGAGAGAATGCAATAGAGTAACAAAAGAAGGTCACAACTTCAGTTTTTTTAGTAATTAGATGCATATAATAATATAATCATAAGTATTAGTAGTCTTCTTTATGGTATGCACATAATGTTTAATGTGATTCTCTATGCAAAGGATAAGAGCAGCCTTTTGTACTGGAATTTTAGTTAGAAGACTTTGACCGTAAAATGAGATCTAAATAGGCAGTAGCATTATTTAAGATGGGAAATTTCTGTATTTTTTGCACTTGTCTAGATTTGTCATTGGTAGCAGTATGCCTGAACAGTAACAATTTTATTCTGTGACGGTCAGGAGAAAAGAGTTTGTTTGCAAAACCATGTGTATTCTTTTAGTAGTCAAGGACTTCACTTTTTGTTCAGCTTGTATTTTGGCATTCTGTAAACAAGGGATCTTGTATTTATTTTCCTGATGAAGGTACTTATCTTTGAAATGATATTGCATCACTTTGGAAATTCAAATGTAGGAATTTCTTTTTTTCTCTTTTCATAGATTTACATGACTGAACTATTGGGTTTACTTCTGCTGTTCCTTTACCTTGTCAACTTCTCTGCTGATTTAAATCAAACTAATATATCAAATTAGATTTGGAAAAAAAATGGCCTTCTCAAAATAAATTTCTACATCCTTTATGAAATTCGGTCATTGAATAGGTTTAAAAAGATGTTTGTATAGAGGGTAAGACGAGCAGAACTCATTTCCTGGTGTCCATCAGCATGGACAATTGTGTTCTAGCTGGTTAATAAAACCCATGACTAACTGAAAACATTCTGGTTTTTTGTTTTGTCATGCCTGAGAAACTAATTATTTTGGTGACAGGAATTAATGGGGTAAAAACCCACAGAAAAACAATTATTTTAAACTTCTGCTTGTAGAACATGCTTTCTTAAGGGTCAGAATGATTTTATAATACTAATTTCCTGCCCTGAAAATACTCATGCAAGAGTGCTCAGTTGGGGTCCTTGTCATTTCTCTGAGTTAGAAATCTTTGACTTCCCTCATTTTCTCAACAGAAAATGCTTTGTACTTCTTATCTGCTTCCCACTGCCTTTCTCCTACAGGGGCAGTAACAGGAAAATAGCTAGTGTGTTTTTCTTTTAATGAGACATCAAGGAATGCAAGGATGTGAATTTCTAAACTTGTGTACTAACAAAGTATTTTGTCAAGCCGGCTCTAACAGCTGCTCCTGTCAGATAGTCAGATTCCCAGTTGGAAGTGACCAGTTATGTTTGACTTGGGTGTAATTTATCATTGTTTAGTGGGGAGGATCTAACTTGCTTCTGATGTACATGTGATACTAGAAATTTCTTTTGATTTATTCAAATGTCATTGTTTGCAAGAATTTGAGTTGTGTGTGTTGTACATTTAGCCTCCGACAGTTGCCATAAAATCACAGTGTCATGTAAAATGGAGAGGATGAAAAAGGTTAAAACATATTCTTAGGCTCATGTTTAGAAGTGAGTTCAATCTTAAATTTTAAAATTTAATATTTATTTCAGCTACTGTAGTTTATGTAAGGGTGTGGCTGTGAGATCTTGCAAATGTATAAAAATATCTTAAATACATTTTTCTGCATGAAACCATATAGATATGGGGCTTTTATGGCTAACTATTAAGATTTAACTATTATGACTAAGAAATAAACAAAGTGCGCAAATTATAAAGATGCAATACTCTGCTTTCTCCATAAGTGTTTTTAAAGACTCTTATGCCTGGGATTTACTCAATTTACTAATTACTCTTCGTTCGAATTTGGTGTTAGTATTCTCATAGTATTGTCCAGTACAACAGTCTGTATTTCTGTATTTCAGTTTTTCTGAGGGAAAATTGTTGATATGTTTATTTAATATTAGAGTTCTTCAGTAATGTAAGTCTTTTAGTCTTATAAATATTGATTCATATTCTCTCTGAAATTTACTGTGACTTTTTCTTCTACAAATGAAATTATTAGCCAATTGTTGTACTTATATGAGCCAATTCAGGTATATGAAAATCAGTAAGTAACAATTTTCTAAATTTGAAGATACTCTTACAAAGTAGGAGAAATCAATACCTTTGCAGACCAGTCTGTCTTGCCAGGTCCATGTTCAAATACTGAAATAGTTCTACAGATGGGTTTAAAATGTACAGATACTGTTTACTTTGATACACTTTCTCTCTTAAATCACATATCTACCTGAGAGAAAAAAAAGGTAGTTTTGGTGTGTCTTGTATTTACGTATGACATTATCTGTAGGAAAGAGTACCAAGCTTTAGAAAAGTACAGAGAAGGCATCACTTCAAGAAACTGATTTTTTGCAACATAGTTTTTACTGAATCAGTATGCTTTTTGACTGGTTGAATGTATCTATTTTTTAAATTTTTAAGTTCACAGAATTTATGCTTGCAAAAAAATCTAAATCTTTTGGTTTAATAGTTCTTAGTGGTTAGATACATTCTGATTGGCAGGAGATGCAGATCAGATAGTGATGAACAAAATATCTGAGGTCTGCATTTGGGAGAAATTAATAAGAGAATAATTAGGTGCAATAATTAATTGGTGTAAACGTTATCAGTGACAGCAGCATGATTACATGCCATTATAGTCTGGTGACTGTACTGCTGAGATATAGAGCAGGAAAGAGAGGAGGGAGAAAAATACTTATAGATCCACTTTAGGTGATTAATATAATTAGTGTGTTGGGGTGAAATGTGGCTTTCTGTATTCTTATCAGTATAGAATGTTTGCACATAACGGTGATATAAGGCATTAGTTGTGTAAGTTCTAGCAAATGAGTGGTCGTCACTTGCATATTAAATGTTCACACAAGTTTTAAGGAATGTCACACTGAATGCAAAATGTATCGTGTTTTCTTTACCTAGAATGAATTTTGTTTTGCTGTTTGTGGTGGTTTTATTTTTAAATTAGGTGTCAAAAATGCAGCGCAAAAGTATGGTATGTGTATTTAAACCTAGGCACTAGAAGTCCAAACTGCAGGAGTTTCTGGAATGGTGGTAGAGTCACAGGTTTAGTGCCTGTAGTGATTAGTTTACATTTCAGATAAATAAGTAGGCTATAACTGGGAAATGTTGGCCCCTTTCTCTGCCTTCATTGGATATTGGATCTAGAGAAAACTAGCAGTACAACTGTTTTATTTGGGGCAAATGTTGCATCTGTTTTTGAGCTTGTTAATCACTCCTGTTCTATGTTTTCCCTAGCCAAAGCCTCACAATTGAAATGTTTGTGGTGGTATTGCAGTCTGAGGGCTGATACAAACTTTGTAATCAGTTTTGAAAATAATACTTGCCTTCAAATCTCTGGAGCATTAATATGCTGTACTTCAGGATTTAGTAGCTAATAACAGTTTTTAACTGTTCCACAAAAGTATTAACCTTTTATAAAAACCTTCACATATTAAAGCAAGGAGGAGAGTATTTGATATTACGTTGGTGGTGAATGAGTTGAGATGTTTTTTCTAATATTTCCCCTTGATTCTGTCAGCAGTGGAATTGTAACTGTAAAATGCAGCAATAAAATTATTTGGTTACTTGTCTTGTGTAAAGACTGAGGAGAGACAATGTACTGCAACCAGTTTTTTCTGTAGTAATTGCAATGCAAAATAAGCTAACAATTGCTGTATACGTGCACAACTTATTTTACCAACAAACTGTTCTGAATATCCTGGGTTGCTTCTGTCAGGAGAACCTCCATCTGTTGTAGTGTATGTCACAAAATATTGTTATACTTCTGTTGCATCCATGTATCCTCACTGAGTTCTCTGTGTGACTGACCTTGAGCCACAGAAGAAAGACTCTGGATGCACCTTGAAATCTGAAATATTTAGTCTATAAAGGCAACATTTGTCATCTGTACAGAATTTTTTTTGGACTCACAGGTGGTTAGTAATTTTCTACTTGGAAAATAAACTCAAGTGTCCAAGGAACGTAAATTTTTTTTTAAATGAGTGCAACCTCCTGACAGTGCTTGTCCTTTCTCCTAGATTATCTCACCCTTAACTACAGTAGCAAATAAAAAAGAGAAGATTTGATTAGTATTAACAACAAACAAAAAACTCCAAAAACCAACTCCTAAATATGCTACATCTTTATATTTGTGTCTCATAGAAATCCTTAAAATATTTATGTTCATAATTGCCTAGAAGAGTAATTCCAAGATAGGAACGTGACAATTAGGGTGTATTTTGTAAGGTGTAAAGTAAGCATCACTCTGCCGGATTCTCCTATCACAGTGTGAAAGGGCAGCCTGCAAGGCTTAGGACACATCTGTTGGGGTGGAACCCCTGTCAATGCGTGCACAGACACGATTGTGACCTTGAGCTCCTTGTCCAGACTTCAGTAATACAGAACTGAGGAGGAGATCTTCAGACTCATTCCATTGAGCGTGTGCCTGCTCACAGCTTTAAGCAAAGTGTAAACGTGTTCTCAATACAGAGATGGAGACTGAAATCTTTGGTGATTCCAACCACCTCTTTTGCACTAACACAGCTCTGGGCACTGTAAATCTAAACAGGCCTGGGAGCCGGATCAGGGTATAGTGTGTGGTAAGGACTGATGTTTCTCTTTGACCAGTTCCTTCAAATCCCACAGCTCTGGAGGCTGAGAGCAAACTTAATTTTGTTGTGTTAGGCTTTAAATTTATTTTTCTTTTAGTCCTATGTACGTTATCTTCTCCTTGGTATGTCACCATAATTAAGCACAGCTCCTTTCTGACAGGTAACACTGTATCTCACCCTTAATATCACCTCCCAAACCAACTAGCAAAAAGACTCATGAACTGTGGTGCAACATTTGATTTTAATATCAGAATGGATTCCTCAGAGTCTCTGACCCAGTCCCTATCTGAGTTTCAGCCTGTGCTTAATATTTATTCAGTACTGCTTTGGCCACAGCTGCGATGGAATGTGCGTGCAAACAGCTTTGCAAAGGAAGCAGTCAAGCTATGTGCCTTACATTAATGATAACATTTTGTGATGTATTGTCTGTGTGCATATTTAATTTACTTTGCCACTGACTGTCTGTACCTGAAAGGAAAATGAGGCCTAAAAGGTTGAAGGGCAACTGAGAACCGAGACTCTGACAGACGTCTGTATACAAATGATGTAAAACATGATTCAGAAATAGGGATACCTACTTATTCCGAGTGTTATTATTCTAAAATTCAAGACTGACTATATGTGCGTCCATAGTAGGATGAGGATATAAACATTTTACGCAAGATACTTTGTCACTTTAAGAGCAAATGGGTAGCTTTCAAGTTTGATGGCCTTGACAAACTTAAAACTGGTAAGCACATGGCATTTGCTTTATTAAAATTTTATATACTAAATCTTATGGGGTTTTGAAAATAAACTAAAATTGAAAAAATGTGATGCTATGCATTAGCATTATAGGGTTTTTTTAATTTGTAAAGATTATTTAGAAAGAAAAGCTGAAATTTCTGAGATCATCATTATGAAATGAAATCGCAAGTCATACTTTGACAGCACACCGCTGCCAAATATGGTGGTGTCCCAATGACAACAGTAATATGCTTATTTCTTACTATCAAAACAAAATTAATTCTCGTAAAATCAAAACTATGCATTAAAAATATGTAGTATTCTTAATTGAGCTTAATGTTTTGTATTAACTATTTACTATCTGCTGGTCGTACAGTTCCACAAAAACTAATAATCAGTCATTTTCTGAGTAGTTTGTCTGAAAGGGATATCCTATTTAACTCTACTGACCTTGTTATTTCCAATCATTAAATGAAAACGATGTGCTTTAAGATGGTTCTGATGGCCTCTAGATGTTGACTGTTGTGAAAGGTTGCTTCAAATCAGCCAACAAGATTGGTGCCTGCAGGCACGTAATGACAAACAGTGAAGCGATCACGTATCTATAACTGTTCCGTTAGAAATGTTACTTTGAAAATGGTAAACAAACAATTCTTTTCTTTCCACAATGTGCCTAGAAATTGGGATTGTGTGTTGAGGTTTTCCAAGGAACTAAAAGGCATGACCATAATCTTGTTTTATCTAGGCACTTAAACTCTGAGGTTGGAAGTGTGCTCTTATTGAAGCAAAAAAAAGTCTCTAGCAAGTTGTGCATGTCTATGCTGTTTCCCCTTCTGTTCCCCTGATGTGAATTTTATGTATAGTCCATACCTGGAAAAAAGGCTTTCTACTTTTTGGTAAACCTAGCTCTTGGTGTATAAATGAGAAATATAATTTTGTAACAGCTTTTTTACTTTCTTGTGACAGACAATGTCTTAAAAGTTGCTTATTTAGTGTTTTAAATGCCAGGAGTGCAAGCCCGTATGGATCAGACAGAATTTTGGCAACTGCATCCATGTTAACATAGAGATACACATTTATTGTGCATCAAATAGGAATTCAAAAGTACAGATCAGTACATTTGGGACTCCTGTTATGATATAGAAACAAAGTGTGGAGATACTTTCTCTATCCTTTTCCTTTAGAGGGCTGGCTGCATGAAATGTTGACTTGCTATGATGCTGTTTTCCACCTGATTTCAACTGTTGGGTCTGTGCTGGCTTAACTTTTCTAAGCAAAGTGCAAAGTCTTTGCTAAGATTTGTCTTATTTACACATCGTAAAAATAAAACATTAAAAGTCACATTTGTATTGATACATCCATGTCAAAATCCAATTTTCCTCCTCATGCAAATAGTTCATGTTGATAAATTAGTTGTGCTTCAAGGTAAGTATCTAAAACAAATGTTCCTCTTTTTTTTTTGTACTGTAAATCAGTAAATTGGAGGTTGATTTACTTCTACACAATAAGATGAATGTTTCCAGTTAATTGAACATTGTTTTTTTTGTTTAAGCTTAAACTCATATTTCATTAAAAAGTTTGTAGGGGCTGTAGTTCTGTTAATGAAGTGTTTACTCTGGGAAATTATGTATAAACAACTATCTTTTAATGATGTAGAGTTGAGTACTACATCAATTTAGTCTGACATCCTCTATGGTGTCTCCAGAAAGACATGAAATGGGAAGTGATAATAGCATGTGTAATCACATGACTGAAGAAATGATGACCCATTTTAGAAAATCTGTGGAATGGTAAATGTAATATCTGATTGTATTTTATGAGGCTATTTTTAACTTCTGCTATACCCAATTCAAATTTTTGCCTTTAAAGAAGTATAATCTGTTTTCATTGGAAATTAAGCTTGTTTTGATTAAAATTTTGCTAGTTGTAGCTTGCGAGCTTGTTCTGATTATCTTTTCAGCACAGCAAATACTATCCTGAAGAGATTGGTGCAATTTACTGCCTCCCAGGAGGTGTTGGCCTGGTTTGGAAAGGGAAAAAAAAAACCAAACTAACAAACTGATGAAGAGAGAGCCCTTATCAACAAACCCAAGTGTCCCTCCTTCCCCCAACCTTGTGGAAGGATCTTTGTCTAAATAGTCATTCTATATCCATCTGTAAAGTTGCCTATTCTTTCATAGGTAAAATACTTTTCCCTTGTCCATTCTGAATTGCTGTCTATTTCAGACTACATTGCAATTTTTTTCAGTCATTCTGAAATCCAATCCTTTTCTCTAAAGTATTTCAATCCTCTGAGTCTTGATAATATGTTTGACTGACTATAGATCAGGTCTATCATATTCATCTTTCATTAATGAAAGGACTGAATGGTATGAAAGCAGTGTAAATAGGCCCAAAATGCAGAATACTAATGTGAATTTCTGCGTGATGATGTTAGTAAAATACAGTTTTGCTAGTGTATCTTCAGAAACTGATTTCTGAGCATGTCATTCCAGAAGGTGTATGGACACTATTTTCCTCAATTGTTTATGAGACTGTTCAGAGAAATATGATTTGAGAAATGCAGCACTTTTTAATTTTAAAAGATGTGTTTTCAATTTAATTCACTATCAAAGGGCTTACATATGCCTGCTACATTTTCAAAAAACTTTGCACTTTGTTCTAGAAACATTTACCAAGGTACTGTATCTCTTTGTATTCAGTGCTATCAAATACACCTTTAATTAGCATGTTACTTTCATAAATGTGACCAGCATAAAACTGGGTAACAACTAGGTCATCCACTATAGATTACTGTGGTTGTGGTGAATGCTGTTGTTTCCTTTCCAATTCTCATTTTCCTCTCATCTGTTTACATTAATCTTCTTATATCTTACTATTTGGTTTATTTCTTATTTGTATAATGTGTAAAATATGGCCACTGATTGATCTCAAACTTATAGTACAGAGAAATAACAAGAACAACCAGAAGAGGAACAAATGCAGAAAGAATTGAGTAGTATGAATGTTATGTTTTGTGTTGAAATTCTTTACCATTGCTAAGGCAGAGATTCTCTGGGCTAACAGGGCTTTCCTTCATAGTTAAGCAGATCTTTTACACTGCTCATATGTTAGATAGAAATGTGATTTAATGTTGCTATATGTTGTTTGATAAAGTTTCATGTTGCATATCTTTAGAGAATGTTCGTATTTTGCTATGATGGTTACAGGTGTTAACATCTGACCTGGAAAACAGGGAGAAGCAGCAGGAAAAAATGCTGGACCAGCTGAAGGAGATAAAGAATTGCTACAAGGCTTGTGAGAATGGACGTAGACAAACTGAACTCCAGTCTGCTGAGTTAGCTCAACAGGTTGAAGAGAGTACCAAGGAAGCAGAACGGTATCTCACTGAATTCAAGCGTTCAGAGGCACTCAGGCTGGAGATTGAGAAAAAAAGAGAAGATTTGAAGATGAGAGCACAGGAAACCATCCGCCAATGGAAATTGAAGTGTAAGAAACTGGATCGTGAGATAGAAAAACGAAATCAAACTATCAGTGAACTGATGGACAAGAATAGTCAGGTTGGTTGATTTTTTTTTTTATACTCTTTCCCTTTGTTTTAGAAATGAAGAGAAGGAGTTTATTTATGCGAACTGTGACTTAAACTGCTTTATGCCTCAAGTTCTGGACCTCGTCTGTATAATTTTCAGAACTCTTTCATTGAAAAATCAATTTGAAAATTGATTGTGCAGCATTTCTGGGTTTTTCATTTGTCTTTGTTCAGTATGGCAGACCACTTATTCCTCTCTTTTTCCTCCTCTAAAGTTTCCTAGGAAAAAACGTGGGTTTTTTGGTTTTGACTTGGAAGAATTCCTTTATTTGTTCAGCTGCTGACACTGTTTTAAAGACAAGCACTCACATCAATGCTAATGCTTATCATCCTGTATCGGAATAATGATGGAAACCATCATTCTGTTGGCAATGAGTCTGTGGGTCTGTATTTTCCAGTGGTTGGGTCAAAAGTTGCTTGTTCCTATAGTGGCTAATATAGTGCTAAACTCTACGCTGTGGTCTTTTATCTTAACTTCTGTGCTCTGCTGGTGCAGTCTATCATATTGTATGGCTTTTATTTTATAGTGCTATACCCTCTTTTCACATATTTTCTCACGGCATCCATCCATGTTAGGTTACTGAATCTGATGGGCTTGAGATGGCTCCATCTTCTGCTTTGTCTTGCTCAAAGATCGAGGTTTTCAAGGGCTGTATGGGATGCAGTATGGGATGTCTATTAATCCTGCGTTGTTTCTGGTCCAATAATCTGTTCTGAGGTTGATACATAAGTATGAGTATGGTCAAAGCACAGGAGAAGTCACAATGGAGCTATTACTAAATTGAAATTAGTAAACTCTAGCAAATCTAAACTATGATTCCTTGGATTGCTGTTTCTCTCCTGGATTGCCTATCACATTCCTTACTTTTCATTATTATTTCCTCTATCCATGCTCCAACAATTTATTCTATAGTAATCTTGTATTTGTTAGCTCTGGCACTTGTCTGGGGAAATAACATTCTCAAACATGTAAGAAATTGGTCATTTCTTGCCTAAGAAAATGGAGGTTGTAAGGAAAGGAAGAAAACCTGAATCATTTCAAAATCATGTATGTCTATCAAATAGACAAATAAGAAGCAAAAAGTAGAGGCGAGTTGTGAATAAGAAACAGTAGATCCCAAAAAGGTTCTGAAATCACTGTTCACATAAACACATAGACTGGTCTTTGTAGAGGCACTTGATAGCACTGTCCACATTGAAATTTTGTTTGTTCCGTAAGACTCCTTGACATGGATTTTACCACTTTTTATGTGACAAATATATTCACATGCTAAATGCAGTGTTTAAACTTTGGTTTAAGCTCCATTTAAGAAATACTGTCAGTATTTGCTCTTAGTTTTAAAGTTGTCACCATCCTGCCGACAAGTTTGAGGTAATTGTCACTGGTGAAGAAAGTTTCTTTATTTGAAGATATGCAAGATCAAATAAACTGTGTGTGATTGTGAAGGACAAAAAAGTACAAACGATGTTTCATGTTCTCAGTATAAAGTTGGAAACGGTTTACATATAGGGATATATGCATCGTTTAGTATAAACTTGAGGTAACTAGATGAACATAATGTAACTAGCTTTGAAATATACTGACAATTAACATCTGAGACAAAATTCTATAAAAATAATAAAGAAAAGGAAGAAATGGCAGTCTGTTGTCTTTGATTTCTGTTAGAGGACTTCAAAGAGTTAATGGAAAATTTTCAGAACTGGATTGCAATCATAGCGTGCAATTTTGAGATTTTTGAAATATTTGCAGACAGTGGGTGGGCTGTAGAAAGATTGTTTAGGTTTCATTCTTTTGGACTTAATGGGATAATTTGGTTAAAGTTTTGCCCATGTGGTTGTCCTTAATGTTGTTTGACAGTGGACTTTCTAGCATCTTTTGAAATGCATTTTCTATTATGTAATGTAGGAAACATACTCAAAGCAAGTAACTTACGGGTTGCAGTTTGAAATTCTACTGGAGGTTTTTTTTTTTTTTGTTTGGTTTTTGGTGGTTTTTTGGGTTTTGGATTTTTTAGCCAAATCCTTCAAGTAGAGTTACAAGATAGGTTTAGGAAGGTCTTTTTGTTTCGTAGGTTTTTTCCCATAAAAGCCCATGATGGTCATCAGTCCATGTCTTCAATTTATTATTTTTGTATTTTGCTTTGCATTGCTTATTTTTGATGTCATTGCAAATTGTTTTATTATTTTTAACTGCACTCTTTTAACCCTAATTGCCTTTTTGTTCTGGATTATTTCAAGTAATTTTGCTATATCCATAAGAAATGTGCGCTGCTTGTGGAATTGGTGAAAATGCTCAGTAAAATTTAGTATAAAATTTATTAAGTCAATTTAAAGAATTTGATATATCTGAACAGATTGCCCAAACAGGTTGTATTATCTCCCTCACTGGAGACAAGAACTGTCTGGATGCAATCCTGTGCCTGTTCTAGGAGAAGTCTGCTTGAGCAGGGAGGTTGGACCAGATGACCCACTGTGGTCCTTTCAGGCTTACACATTTTGTGATTCTGTGGTAATTTTAACATGAAATATGTCAATGTTGGAAAAAACACCCAAACCCTTAAGATCCTGGGAAAACAGTGGAATTTGTATTACATTTGACTGATTTTTATTTGGGAGATGATGTCATTATTTCTTGGCTTTGAGGCATAAATGAACCAAGCTTTTAACTGCTACTAATTCATCTACTGTGCATAGTTTCAGAAATAAGTTAAAGTTGATATACTTTATATGTAATATTTTAGAAAATAAACAAAATCAGCCAGCCTATGGAATGGGCTGTAGGTAAGGTTTATGTGTCCAGTAGTCATCCCCTCGTATGCTGCTGCATTACTCTATTACCTCATTTTCTCCATCTTGCTATTTAGAGGAACCAAAAAAGAAACACTTCGCAGTCTGCAAAGAGAGAGTGTGACAAGCAGGGCGTTAACCAAAACTATCCCTACTAAGAAAGCTAGGTAAATTAAGGACAAGTCCAAGTTTGAGATTGCACATGATTTGTGTGTAAATTTAAAGAAACACTGAGAACATTTGAACTGAGTTTGTAGCAAGCAAAAATTTTTTTATTTTCATATACATATGTTAATTGTTCCATAGACATTCCTGATGTCTAAGGACATCCTTCCAACAATTGCCTTTAATTACTTCAGATCAGAATGGATTTTCTTCTTCTTTCCTAGGCCCTCAAAGAAAAAGATGATCTCAAAAGTCAACTTCTCTCAGCTATAAACCAAATAGAAAACCTGCGGAAAGAGCTGAATGATGTGCTTACAAAGAGAGCCCAGCAGGAAGAACTCCTCCACTGTAAAGAGGTAAAACTGAATGAAATGGAGTCACACCAGGTATCTCTTGAAGAAGAGATCAAAGAAATTCAAAGTACTGTAAAAAAATTGGAGAATGAGTTGAAAAAGCAAGTCTTTTTACAAAATCAAATGCAAACTGAGAAGGAACATTTGAAAACAGAACTTGCAACTATTAACTTGTTCCATGAAAAAGACCAAGAACGACTCCTAGAAATGCAAGCAGATGTAAAAAATTTAAGCGCTGTACGTGTGGAACTAACAAACAGAATAGCAGAAGAGGAGAAAGCCAAAAAGGAATTACTTAAGAGCCTCTCAGACCTCCAGAAACAGCAGGAATCTAGTCATGAAGAGATGATTTCAGCTAACAAGCAGCTGAAGATGGAAAGAGAAATTCACCAACAGGAGTTGGCAGATCTTAGATCAGAGTTACAAAATGTGAAAATCAAACATGAACAAAATGTTCAAGAACTCACGAAACTCCTTAAACAAGAAAAAGATGATGCAGAGGCTCAGATTAGGATGCTAAAGGTACTTTTTGTGAAGAATTCCACTGTCAGACTTCCCCCCTCCTCCCACACACCCCACACACAGCCCCTGCTATTGAATAATGAAGGTAATAAAGCATGGGCTTTAAAGCACTTAACACACATTTTATTGCAGGCCATTGTAAAAGTTTAAAGTTTGGAGTAAAAAATGTAACAGTACCAGTTTTAGGTCAAAATCTTAGTTCAAAAATAGTAAAATAGCTAGGTCTATGATCACAATAAAAGGAAATGTATGAGGCTGTAATGTTTTAATATGGCAATCAGGTGAAGTCCCAGGCAACTGGAAAGGGGGAAGCACTGTACCTATCTTTTAAAAGGGTAGAAAGGAGGACTGTGGCAACTGCTGACCTTGCAGTCTCATCTCAGATCTGTTCCTGGGAAGATCATGGAACAAAACCTTTTAGAAGCTACACTAAGGCACATGGAGGACAGGGAGGTGATTTGGGACAGCCAGCTCAGCTGCACCAAGGGCAAGTCCTGCCTGACCAACCCAGCGGCCTTCTCTGATGGAGTGACTACATCAGGGGACAATGGAAGGGCTACAGATGGCATTTATCTGGACTTCTGTAAAGTGATTGACACAGTGCCCCACAACATCCTTCTCTCTAAATCGGAGAGAGGTAGATTTAATTGGTGGACTATTAGATAGATAAGAAATTGGCTGAATGGTCACATTCAGAGGGTTGTGGTCAATGGCTTAGAGTCCAGATGGAGTCTCAATGTACAGCAGTGATGAGTGGTGTCCCTCAGGGATCTCTTTTGGGACTAGTGTTTAGTTATTAAATGTGTCATTCATGACTTACTAATTGATAATTCTTAAGCAGTTGGTAAAACAGAAACCTTTAAGTGAAGATAGTAATAAAAAACTCCCTAGGTGGTTGTTAGTAGAAGCATCATTAAAATCATATATTTTGACAGCGGTGCTTAACATTGGGGACTTAATTTTTAGTATGTATAGCATTATTTAAATGGTCTGTCTAAACGTGTTTTTTTCTTTGGCAATGACATTGAAATTAAGAGTGTACATTTGTTTTCAAGTGGAGAGAAGGAAAGTGTATTCTGGATGCTAATAAGAAAAAACTAAGTTGATCATGACAGTGTTTTTCTATGAAATGGCAAATCCTACAGTTAGGACCTTTTTATTATTACTGATAGTTGAACCTAAACAAAGTATTAAAAAGATTCACTTCCATATTTCACTTACAGTTCCATGACTTCCCCAGAATCCTAAATCTACATATATTTTTTAAGAGCAGAAAGTTTGAGGGAGATGAATTTTCTAAAATAGTAGGGTAGGCAACTTTTTTAGAAGTATACAAAATGATAATGCACAGGATTATCTTGATTGAGAGACTGTAAATGGAACAAAATAGAAAATCATATCTGTGTCTAGGAAGATCTGATGAGAACATGTCATCCTGCAGGTGATTTGGTTACTTTTTGTCTGAACTCATCATTACATTACATTTGGATTTCAATTTTATGGACATACTTTTCTTCCAAATTAAGGTAAACTTAACATGCATTTTATCTTTTTTTTTTTCCAAGGTAAACTTTATATGCATTTTTTCTTTTTTTTTTTCCTTTTTTTTTTTTTTAATGTTTTGGTGTTAAGAGTAGTGTTTAGGGAAATCCAACAGAAAAAGTTGGGTTTTTTTTTAACCTACTATTATTTTTAAAAATTTTTTTAGGCTGCAAAAATTTTGTATCTAGCAGCCAGCTGTCTTTTACTGTTACAGTAATAATTGACCTTATTTATGTCTCAGCTGTGTCCAACCTTTGTAACTGTTTTTGGAAAGGAATATACCTATCTTGTCCAAAGACACTTAAAGCTTTAAAAATAAAGGTTGGTTGAGAGAGACCTGAGGGGGAAAGGGAAATTTAATATATTTGTAGGATCCAGAGCCTAAAACTTAAAAGAGCATGCATTTATGAGTTACTTCCAGGAAATCAAGGGTACAGAATCCTATGTTTAGAGGACTAACTCCTGCATAGATTGTAAAAAGAAGTGACTTTCAGTTTTTGTTGTTCTTTCCTCTTTTGCCTCTTCTGTATGGTACTTTCTCCCTCACTTTTGCCTGGTTTTCTGTAGTGCAGCACTGGGTTGAAAAATTATTAAGTAGTTAAGGATTTTTTGGGGTAGTAGGGAAGGTGCCATAGAAATATGGTATGATGCAGTAGAACTGGAGAAGAACATTGTGTTTTTTGAGATACCAGTGTTAAGCAGGATCTTAACTGTTTCATTACTGAGATTCTGATACTTAAACTTTTAATTTGGTTTCTGCTAGAACATCCTAAATGATTCCCAACCAAAGCCTCTATATGTCTTACTTGCTATTTAAAATGATAGATACACTAGGCATAGGAATTCAAGTGGTTTGCTTAGTGGTCCTCATTTGGCTATATGCTCAACAGTTCTGGATCTGTCCCCTAATTTAATACATACCCTCATTTGCTTTAAAAACATGCTTTTTTTCTTAGAATGATGACATGCAAAATTTCCTACTGCCTGACAGTATGGAAGCATTTGAAGTATTAATCTTTAATCTAAGGTTATATAGAGATATGTATCTATACATATAAAATTATGTATATGTGTGTATTTCTTTTTAAATTGTTTTCTATACATTTTCCAATTGTGCCATCCTTTTTTTCCTGAAGATTATTAAATGTTGAAATTGGATTCAATAAAAATCAATTAGATTATAGTAATATCTGCCTTGTCTGTACTGGAAATTAATAAGCATTAACTTTCTCTTTTGTGTCTCTAGGGTAATATAGGAGAGGGATTTTTTTCTTGGATTTTCTCCATCTGTATAGATATTATAATGCAATTACCTTTAGTAGGAACTAAGAAGTTGATTTTTATAAGCCTATTCACAGAAAGTATTTTGAGCATTGCAGGCTTGTCTTTGTAGTCTTAAGTCTTTGTAGACTGTGGATGCCAAAGTTCTTTCTCAAATTGTCCTTGGAAGAGTTTTTGTAATCTGTTTAGTATCTAAATTAGTGTCTAGATTTAGTGTCTAAAGTAACTCATAAAACTTCTCTTCTTACCCTTCTTCCTCACAGAAGTTATATTTATAGTGTAATTGGGAAATAGAATTTTTGCTTTTTGCCGAAAGAAATTTACTTTGCAGATTTATTTTTGTGTTTAACTGCATCCCACACTTCATCTAAAAGGAAACTGGTTTTGAGTAATGTGTCTGTTAATTTGCTTCTTTGTTGTATTTTAAAAAAAAAATTTCTAGATATTGTCGACCATTTTTCAAATCTTTCATTTTCAGTCAGTTATTTTTTCACTGGAAACAAATACACATTATTTACTCACTCTTTTGGGGCTTTCCAGATCCTTATATGTTTTCTTCATTTTTCTCTGCAAAGTTTCATGAGTAGCATTAATGGCACAAAATAATAGCACTAAACCCACACAATTCTAGAACTTAAAAATACTAAATCTTTGCCATTGTTTTCTTGCAGATATAAATTTAGTATTAGTTCCTCAAATTAAATGATAGTTTTAGACTTTGTGATTCCAAATTATTTCAGTAATGGAAAAGTTGCATAAATACTAGGCTTCTCAGGATGATGTAAGCTGATGAGTGTAGCAGAGTTGAAATGAAGAATCCGAGACTTCTGTTTTCTGCTTTTAAAACACCCTATGTTTCTACAACTCTGTGATACATGTTTTCCATGTTCAGATAAGTGATTGCACTTAGTATAACTTAACTCAGTTTAATTTTTTACATTTATGATTTGGCAATAGTGTTCCATGGATTTAAAACTTTAGAGTTTGGGTGTGTTTTAAAATGACCCATACAGTGACTTTGTAATCTGTTTTCCCTTTACCATCAGATGGAACTTTTAGAAGAGAAAAACATAGTCAAGACTCAGTGTCGACAACTGGAAAAAATAAAAGTTGAGTATGATAAATTGACAGAAGAATTAACCCAAAATGAGGAAGAAAATATAAAACTAAAACGGAAATGTGAGTTTGTGAAACAAGAACTGGAGAAAAAGGTAAAATTAACTGATTTTAACCATGATTTGTTTCTCTGCTGATAAATACCTAAAATAAATGATGGATTATAGAAACAGATGGTAAACCAAAAAATCCCCAGCATGTATGTATTAAAAGAATATACCCAGTCATACCATAGTACACAGTTTCTATATAAATGAAAAAAGACAAAAGTGCTTTGGCTGGATTATGAACTGTATCCCCCCAAAGATTCGCTAATATTGTTTAGAACTAGAAATATAAATCCTGTTGCTTTCCTGATCTCTAATACAGGTAACTAACAAATGTTTAACCAACCACCTCTAGTTTTCTTCATATTTTTCTTCAAGATGCAGTGGAGATCTGAATAATTTAGAGGTAGTTTGAAGCAGATATGCAATGTAAGCATAGTAAAAGAAATTCTAACTAATGTTGGGGTTTTTTGGGTTTTTTTTTGGTAGTATAGAGATAGAAAAATGTTAAACCTGGCATTTCTTTAGCTTGCTGAACTATCAGGAAATGATTTAAAAGCTCAACTTGTCAGGCTGAAATGAAAATTCAAAAATGTTTTTTTTGTATGTTGGCATTTTAGTTCTATAATATCTATTATTAAGAAAATTTGTTTATAGGACTGTACATAGGCTTCTGTAGTCTCTTGTGAATTAGCTCAAATCTTACCTAACATTGGGAAGACACTGTTTTTAGACAAAAATCATCTTTTATCGCTAAATTGAAAAAGATCAGAGAAGTTTTTAAGCATGCAATCCTGTAGTCTCAGCTTTTGAACGTAAATGCAGATGGATACTTCTACTAGATTGCATTAATGGTTAACTTAGGAGAATATTTGGTTTTTCAGTTTTGTGGATTGTCAAAAGGGATGTTAGGATGAGGGAAATAATACTACCTCTTGAGAAACCTCATACTAGCATACAGTTGTGGCAATGCAGCAGAAGCTTATTGTGTTACAAAGTACTTCCTTTTCTTTTCCATGCTTTTTATACTTTTAATATTCTGTTCTTAATGTAAATACTAATTCAAAAAAGCATAGGTATTACAGCTAGCTTGGATTTATTTTTTTTCATGAAAGATGAAGGAGCAGAGCATAATGATAAAATAGTTGTTTTCTTTCCTTATCCTTCTGTGCACTTCTGAGTCATTAGTGACTTCTTTTCTCCTGTAGGCTCTGAATGTAGAATGATAAGGAATGTTGGCACACTCAGAAAATCAAGCAGATAAATACAGAAATAAAGTTAGGTATTCTGTTTTACTCTTGGTCTTTGGAAATGAACTTTGACATGTGATGGACTGCGTTCAGTGAATAGTGAGATAACAGAGATAACTGATACTGGAAATATATGTACAATGCAATCTTATTACGTTCAGAATACTAATCTAGGTTAAAACTGTTATTTCAACTCCCATCTTTATAGTACAGAAATACTGTAACTTCTCCATCTTAAAAAATCTTATGATTTCTTCAGTTTGAAATAACTACTGTCTAACTCAAATATTTTTGTATTAATTAAATTAAAAAATCAGACTGCTTTCCAAGTAAGGGTGTTTCACATTTTTAGGTCACCTATATTAAAAACACCTATGTTGCTTGTAGAAGTAACACCAATACATATATATATACAACCTCCTAAAAGGAGGTAGCAAGGTGAGTGTTGGTCTCTTCTCCCAATTAGCAAGTGGTAGGACAAGAGCAAATAGCCTTCGTCTGGGTCGGGGGAGATTTAGATTGGATGTTAAGAAAAATTTATTCACACATTGGAACAGGCTGCCCAGGGAGGTGGTTCAGTCACCACCCCTGGAGTTGTTCAAAAGACATGTAGGTGTGGTGGTCAGGGACATGGTTTAGTGGTGGACTTGGCAATATGAGGTTTGCAGGTGGACTCTATGATAACTGAGTTCTTTTCCAACGTAAATGATTCTATGATTCCATATATATCCCATTCATGGAACTTGTGTGTTAGACATTATTTAACTCCACATTGCTGTCTCATAAGAGCAGTGTATGAAGATTTCCAACAAATACACTTCAAACAGTTGTACCTTCTCATGGTGGAGGTCCACAATTAATAAATTTTTGAAATTCTTGTTCTTCTCACCATTCTTGCTGCAACTTGCACACATTGGAATTTGCCTGTTAAAGTGTTTGCCCTTTGCTGCATTACATCCTCCTGATCTCAGCAGCGGACAGGTGCGTTTCAGTTTCACTTATTCTCACAAGACAGGTTTTTCTATATTATTTATGATGCATAATTCAGTATTTTGTGTAATCCAGCAGCAGTTTTGTTCAGTTTTATGGTGGCTCTATCATAGATATAGAAGAAGAGAATCTAAATTTTAAAAACATGTATAACATATTTAATCAACTTTCTGACATTAGATGATAACATAAAATGCTTTCCTCAGTGCCACTCACTCTCCTATGAGATATTCTTGGAGTAATTTTCCTTTGAGGGCACACTGACTGCCAATGAAATTTTCCTTCTGGGATCTCTTTTCTGATGATAGAGATTAGATGCCTATAACTGATTCAGGGCAAAAGATAATAATGGGAGTATTTGCTCGGGGCTCTTTTTCTACTCATGAGGAGATTTGTAATAGAACATCTATTTTTGACTTTGAAAATAGGCTTTATGACTGTTGAGTTTGGATTTGGCAGCAGTTTCTTCATAACTGATTTACAGGGTAACATGGAGAATCAAGGGAGGAACTTACAAGTGGTATTAGAAGGTATTATTTTTCCATGGCAAGGAGTTGAGCTTAGCATGACTGAGTACAGTGTGATTATAAGATTGACAGATGCATGGCTAATGATGTATGTTATATTATTAATGCAATAATTTATCTTTGTTTTGTTTTTCCTCTTTCACTCCAGGAAAAACAGATCAGCAATGAAGAAGATCATTTGAGAAGGATGAGTGAGGCCAGACTGCAGTTTAAAGATCAGCTGCGTCACTTTGAAATGGAACAGCAATCCATTCTCTCCGTGATAGGAAGTGAAATTGATGCTGCTTGTGAAATCTTTTCTCGAGAGTCCATGGAGAAATTCAAAGTAATTCTAAGTTTTAAGTATGCTGCAGGTTTTGTTATTTTCTTAATGAAAGTTTGTAGCAGAACTTTTGTTCTGTATGCATTGTATGCATTGTTGTCACTGTTGCATAGATGATCATTGTAATAGAATTACAGATATTTAGCTGGTACAGAGGTTCATTGCTAGGTATTAGAATGGGATACTATGAAGAACTATCCGTGCATTAATTGGTACTGCTTTCTTTTTTTTTTTTTTTTTTTTTTTTTTTTTTTTTTTTTTTTTTTAATGAGGAATAGCTCTCCTTTTGCTTGTGTGAAAGGACCTTTTATTAGCCAAACTTTTGAGGTAGGTTTTCTTAGGCCATGTTCCTACACTTGGGAAGTCCTCAAGAAAGACTGAAAATGCTTTTAAAACTGGGAGAAAATGAAAGAAAGATTTTGTTAAAAAATCACTTGGATGCTTTGTTTTTTATGTAGATTGCTGAATACTGAAAATGAAGAGTTTATAACCTCATATTTCGAGCAGCACGTCCTTGTATCCAGAAAACTCAGACTCAGATTTTCAGGAAACTAATAGCTTGCTACAACTTTTTTTTTTGCTCTTTTACTACTTCTCCTGCAACTCCTGTCTCCCTGTAGCTTTTCTTCTGGGCATTCTCATTTGCTCCTCAGGTACAGAAACCACTCTTCCTCCCTCCATATGATTCTACGTGACTAATCCTCTTAAATCAACATTGTACGTTTCTGAGAATAAAGAGAACGGGCTGTCTGACTCAGGTTGTCGCCACACTCACAAGTGCTTGACCTGGTGGCTTTCTAGCCTTAGCTGCAACCCAGAGTACACTCAGATTACGTTTTTTTTTTTTTTCATCTTGCTATTTAAACAGAGAATACTTTGTAGTTCCTGGTCATTTGACTGGGCTGGGCTGCTTTCGAAATAGAAATTTTTCATGATTAACACCATTTCTCCACTTACATATGGAGTTGGGCTGTTGCAGCACAAAACTAGATGAGAATTCTAAGAAAATGTGTTTGACAAACAAACTTTTTCCTCTGTATCCTTACAGATAGGTCTCTTTTTTTATTAAATTTTGTGATCTGTAGTTGCCAGATTTTTGATCATTGAGCCATGCCTTCTTGGACTTACTTCCCACCTTGTGCAGAGTTTTTGCTTTCTGGATAAAGTTTTACAGATCCCTGTTTATACTATTCTCCTTGTTTTTTTATCACTGGCAAACTTAAACCAGTTCCAAATGCGAATTTTTGACTAGGCAGCTAATGTGAAAAAAAAGTTAGTTTTGTGGTGCTGGTATGATTTTTTTTTAAAGATAAGAAGCTTCCTTTGTTATATTGTTCCTCTGCCCAGTACTTTAGGTATTGCCAAGGTTTCTAAAAAGTTTCACCCTTTACTTCAAGAAGTCGCCACTGCAACTTGGGTAAGCAAGGAGGAATTTGATGGATAAGTATTTGTATTGAGAGAAGTCAAGCACTAGGCTTAATCTTCCTTGATAAAAAAATGTATTCGTTTGACAAATTTCCAGTAAGCAGAAAAGACTTTCTTCCTTGTATGTCTAATTCCCATTTTATGTCTGTTTCTTTGTCTCCTTCTTTTCCATAGGCAATATCCCTTACACCAACAGTACTGAATGATCCTCATCGCTGGTTAGCAGAAGCAAAGGTAATAGTCAAACCTCCTGAAATTTTACTGAGTAAGCTAATATTCAACATTTGAGCAAGCTGGTGTAGTGGGAGGTGTCGCTGCACATGGCAGGGAGTTGGAACTAGGTGATCCTTAAGGTCCTTTTCAGCCCTAACAATTGAGTGAGGGGAGGAGTCTGTGAATGGATGGATCTGATTTAGTTGAAAGTCCATTTAAAATGGCACTTAAAAGGTAAAAGGAAAAATACAAAAGCATTCCTTTGGCAATTACTCTGATATTTCCAGACTGGTATTTCAACTGATAGAATAATTTTCCAAATGTTTCTATCAACAAGAAATAGCCATCTCTATAGCAAAATAAATAGCAATGTTGTTTTCACGAAAAAAAAGGCATTGAAGTAAGGGCAGTGATAGCCTTTAGAGCTGGTTCAAATTTTTTCAGACAAGTAAAGCATGAGAATGTAGTCAGCACGTTAAGTTTCTCTTACAGCATTATCACAAGGCCAGAAATTATTTTAAATAAGGCTGGTATTTATTCTAGCTAAAATATATTAAATTGGATTCTTGGAAAATGAACACTTTTTCTTTCCCCATTGATGCTTTCAAATCCTATAATGTGGGGGCACACATGCTTGAAAACATCTTCAAGGGGATGACTGTAACTCATAAATCTTACCTTTCATTTTGCAGCTTTCCTCCAGCTCCCTCAGCTCACACACATAACCACATTTCTTACCCAGTATCTTTTAAAAGAAGTAAGTTTCTCATGATCAGAATAGATCACAAACTGTGGAAGACAACTGGTGTTTTTGCTTCATGTAGAAAAGTCAAAGCCATAGGAGAATTGACTTAAGGAAAAAAAATTGCAAATGTTTGCAAGTAAGAGTAGGTTATTCATAGTGTGTGGTCCGTGTAAGACTTGTAGACCAAGAAAGACTGCCACTATAGATAACGGAGATAAGATTGGAATCAAAGGAGAAATGTTATGGAGGAAGTATTTTCTTCATTTGAAAAAGTGACACTGAGATTATTAAAAAGAACTTTTAAAGAGCACCTAAAAATACTTTGCATACATTTCTCACCTGAGTTTGTTTTGCTGCTAGAGGGAAGTTTAGGAGGAGTAACTACTTAAAATGCCACTTTTATTTTCTTTTGGTTTTAGATAGGCTGTGTGAAAATATTCCATTTGATCACTTCTAGATTTACTATATTGATCACAACCTTATCAATAAGATCTTTTTCTCCTCTGAGTGAACCTTAAATATTGACTTTTGCTGACTAGAAAGGATTGATGTCGCTGTTTTAGAAAGAAGAAATACTTTAAATTCTGCCAACATAAAATAGAGAGAAAAAGGTGTTCTGAAAGGAAGGCCTATCTCTTGGTGTCTGTGTGTGCACTAATTCAATGTGAATTTCCAAATCTACCATAGCAAATTCATGCTTCTGATTTAAAAGAAATAAAATAATACAAAAGAAAACCACTGCATTGGCTTTTCACATGTAATTATCAACCAAAGTGTCTTTTGAGTCTCTTGAAGGTCAACATATGTTCTCTTAATGTATCTGAATGTCCCCTATTATTATTATTATTCAGATAGCTACAAATGAGTAATCTGTAACTCCAAAGATAATTTAACATTGAACATTTATGTCCTCTTATTTTCATTAGAATTCTTTACTTTTTCTTGTACCTTTTTTTTTAAATTTAAAATGTAGACTAAGCTTCAGTGGCTGTGTGAGGAGGTAAAGGAAAGAGAAAGTAAGGAAAAAAAGCTGCGATGCTACTTGCTGCAAAGCCGAGAACAGCTCAAGCACTTTACACAGATAAAAGAGACTGAACATCAGTCTCTCTTTAAACAGATAAAAAACCAAGAAAAACTTTTGGAAGAAGTTCACAGAGAAAAAAGAGGTATGTTTCTGGTTCCATTTTTGTTAATAAAAGAGAGAAAGAATTTAAAAGTCTATTAATTATAATTTCTATGGCACATTCAGATGGATTTTATCAACTGGTTATTTCAAACTGCAATGCGCTAGTGATAACCAAGAAAAATGTTTTGTTTGTGGTTTTTTGTTTTCCCTTGCTGACAGAAAAGGCAAATGCAATCAACTATGTTTCAACCCAGTACAGTGGCTGAATAACACAAGAGTTTGCATCATGCACAGTGGATATAGGAATTATTTCCCAGCTGTACCATCTGGGACATTGCACGACCTGGGCAAAAAGGGATTATACAAGAGTCAGAGGCAGTCAGAGTTAGACTGCTATTTGCATAGCTTGCTGTGTCGTGGTACGATCTTTCATTGTATTCTGTTCCCTCAGTTTTGAAAGAAAGGTGTCACCTTTTAGGTTTTCTTCAGAAATCTTGTTCCAGCCTTTATTCAGGACTCCATACTGATATATCTGGACAGAATAAGTATTCTCTTTCATTATTTTGTTTATTGTCACTTTGTGCTGATTGATGTAGACTCAGATAAGAGTAAACTTTTAGTAAGTGTAGTTACAGCTTCAAGTAGCTGACTTATTATTGAAAATAATAAGTTTTGTGAATTGTAGCAAAACCAAAACTGCCTGGTTTTGGCAAGAACAAAGTTAATTCTCTTCCTAGTAGCTGAAACATGCTGTGTTTTGGATTTAATATGATAGTAAAGTTGATAACACACTGATGATTTAGTTGTTGCACCCTAAGTCAAGGACTTTTCAGTTTTCCATGCTCTGATACTGAGAAGGGGCACAAATAGCTTCAAAGGAGCATGACCAGGCCAGGAGAACTGGCAAAGGGATATTCCATATATTAGAACATTATTCCCATTATACAAACACAGGAGAGTTGTCTGAGAGGAGCCAATTGCATCTGGAGAAGGGGCTGGACATTGCTTGATGGTGAGCAATGATACTGTACATCACTTGGGGTTTTTTTTGTTTTTGTTTCTATCTTTTTGTTTCCCTTTTCATTACAATTGTATTATTTTTAATTTTTATTTTTTAAATGTTATTATTTTATTTTTTCAATTCTTCAACTGTTTTTGTCTAACCCCATGGGTTTTAGCTTCTTTGTGATTCTCCTCTCCATTTCACCAATTAGGTGTGTATGGGAGCAAGTGTCTGTATGGTACATAGTTGCCAGCTGGGGTTAAACCACCACTGCAACAGCAATGACAGATAAAATCATTCTTGTAAATATTTTATAGAACAATGCAGGTTATTTGTTTTAAAAGAATTGTAAGATTCTGTCAAAATTTTCTTCTTCCACTTAAAAGAACTTTGAAAGAGAACATGCTTTGATCTTTCAAGCTTGAATGTTTTAATTGCTATCCTTCATTTGTTAAAAAAGATGGCATGCAGACCCTGATATGACATTAATAGTGCTTTAATGTTTTTATATTTGAATAATTATCTGCTAAGATGATCTCCCTGAAGCCTTACTTGCCTTTTTAATGAGAGTGCATAGGAAATAAAGCAAACCTTATTTAGTTCTCAATTCTATTGTACTTACTTGATTTAGACTTTGTGGAACAATCCACAGCCTGCATTTAAATTTCAAGCTATAGGTCAAGTTATTTTGGGCAATTATTAAACTGAAAAAAGTGGTAAGAAGCAATGCTGTTCACTGAGCAAAAAAATTAGTTTGTAATCTTATACCTCCTATTTATAAGGGCCATTTCTTTTTTCCCTCTAAGTATGTTCAGTTCCTATTACTTCATCTACTACAACCTACACAGTTTTAAGTAAATGGTGTTTTCTTCTGTCTACTCTAGAGGTGGATGGTGGTTAAAAGTAGGTAAGAAAAAAGAAGTAACTCTTACATAGTTGTTAAAGTTTTCTATGTAGCAGAAAACAGTAAACATTCTTTAAGATTCCACTAAATAAAGGATGAGAAATAGGACTTGCAAAAAGGTTACACGGTGCCAACATTGCAGGCCAGTGTTAGGTTTAAAGTCTGGGGTCAGGATACACACACAGGATCTGAGGATCCAGAGGCACATGGATACAAAGATAACAATAGAAGAAGATAGGTAATTTTGACTGCTGTTCGTGGATTTTCCCAAAATATTCTCCTTGCTGTCTTCACTTAAAAACATTCATTAAAAATTAATTTTTGTTTTGAATTTTATTTCTGATTTAAATAATGGTAATTTACTGTCATATTGGGTAACTGGGAGTCAGGAGTCTGTTCATATTCAACTATCAATTGTCTCTTTACACTCCATGGTTTTTGAATGAGATATAATTTGAAACCTGGTTGTGTAAGGTGATGGTTGGTAGGGTGGTTTTTTTGGTGTGTTGTTTGGTGGGGGTTTTTTGTTTATTTTTGGACACTGCTATGAAAATAGCATTGGAGGAGAGATGCAGGTACTTCCAATTACAAAGCCAATTATTTATATACACAATTAGGAATAGTCTTCATGTCCGTAAATTTATGATTCACTTTGGCATGTTCCAGTTTGATTAGATCTGATAGTCAGCAGTTTTGTGCATACAGATGAAGTTATCATGATTTGGCCCAGTACCAGTGTATTTCTTTAGCTTTAGCCCTGTGGTGTCACAGGCCTTCCAGCAGTGGGTCTGCTTCTCTTAATAGTATTCAAGACTTTATTAATTCAGTAAATGTTCATTCTAATTGGAGATAGGGAAATAAAATACATCTGAGCCCAACTTCCTGGTAGGTCATTAATTTGATAAGATAGTTGGTAGTTACCAAGTAACTGATAGATGTAACAGAAACCACAGTATGGCTGTCACCTGTATGGTGTTCAACATGGGGCTATGCAGGAAAGTACTGATGTGATAATTAAATATAAGAACTATAAATTCAAGTAAGGAATGTGCTTCTCTGAGTGGCAAAGGGGTAGTTGGTACTGTTTTAGAGATGTTGGTCTGTAGACTCACTTTTCTTCAAAAGTAGCCTTAATATGAAGAGTAGGAATATGATAATAAAAATTGGAGCCTTAAAAAAATTTTTTGGCTTTTTTGGTGTACAAAATGGAATAGCATTGGAATACTTTAATTTCATTTACCTGATGCCAAGAAAGGAAATATTAGGTATTATTTATTTTTACTGCTTTTAAACCAATTTTGAATTTGAAGCCAGAGTCAGAAGTTAATAATAATGTTTACAAACACTGAACAAAATCTTGAGAGCTTTTTATTAGTGCACCAGTACCCAGCTTGACTTGGTATTCAATATAATTTTCTTGTGCCACTAATAAAATGACAGCACATGTGACAGTGTATGCAAGAATAATGGAGTTACAATCTCCACATGAATTTAACTGGTTTGTTTTAGAGTTATGTCAACTTAGATTTTTCTTTTTAATTTGAAAATTATGACCTTCATTGTACCAAATCAGTTATTTTTTAGAAGCTGTAGAAGATAAAGAAATACTAGAATGTATATCTGTTAATGTGAGTTTTGAGTACTGTTGTTCACCAAATGATACATTTAAATGTTTAAAAAGGGTTTCTTATTAAAAAAAGGGTGCAAGACAAAATCCAACTGTTTTTATATTTGAACAAATACTCTTACATACTGAATGAAAAGCCCAGCCTTGATCATGGTGCAAGTAGTAGAATGTAAACATGTAAATAGTTTAATGGATAAATGACTTGAACATGAACATTGGAAAAGCTGTTTTCCCTGAGGGGAAAAAAGAAAACACAGCTAAAAGCATAAAAAAGGTGTTAAGCCAAAAAGAGAAAGCAATCCATCCAAATGATAAAAAATTTGAATTAAATATACAGAATGCTTGTTCGCTTTTGTTACTTAAACCTAAAAAATTGGAGTACTTACACAATACTAAGGCACCAGTAATGAAATTATGGGCAAATCCCAGGTGCAGAAATAAAGCAAATGAAGGCAGAATGTATTTAATTAATAAAAAAGACCCTTCACTTTTTTTTTAAACACCGAAGTATCCTTTACAGTATTGCTAAATAAAATGGATATTCAGTCAAATTTGATCAAATGGATGAAAATATTTTCTGCTGCATTTGGAATGATGCAGATTTTAGATGAAGCATTTTATCAGATTCTGCAAATAACCATGAATATCCATGGATGTGGTTGACTGTCCCCACTGACACAAACCACTTGTCTGAGTACCTGTTATAGTCTGAAAATACTCCATTAAGTTCACATAAATCAAAACTTAGGAAAATGAGACAGAGAAATTGTATTCTCAAGAAATTAATTTGTTAATTTCCTTTCTGTGGATCTGATAATGTCATTTACTCATGGGGGTTTTTTGGGAGAAAGAACAAAAATAGAGATTTATGGTGGACATACCAAAAGTAGGTAGGATAAGTATTTAAGCTCCTTTTTGATGAACATGTTTAATGAAGTTTTATTAGTTTAAATAGGTCTACCAAAACTTCTAACGAGGTATTTTTTTGTCTTTTCCCTTCACCACAGCATTTGTAATTACCTAGGCTATTGTAGGCTTTTGAATCCTCCTTATGAATCTCTATAAAAGTGTTAACATTATCACAGTGGTACCTGTGGTGATAAAAAGTCCATGTGGTATAATCCTGACAAATACAAGTATGCTAACATAAAGATTCATCAATGAGAGAATAGAGAATAAAGGACAATACAGTTGTGAAGCACAGAGTTTCAGGATTGTTTACAGAGTAGCAGAAGTTTCATAGTTATTTGGTGATGCTTCAATATCAGCTATATTTGTCTTCCGTTCTTGATAAGAGTATCATACTGGAGAGTTTAGAAATTCAGAAATGTAGCAATGTTCATAAATAACAGAAGAACTGAAGAGGATGTGAGTTCTGATTTCAGGTTTGCAGATTGGTACTTTGGGTACAGTTCACTACTTAACGATATTTGTCTACCACATTACACAATGGGATATTTCAGTAAGTAACAACTTGGATTCCATTTTTCCTCTTACAGTGATTTTGGTCTCACAATCAAATTTATTTCGCTAGCATTGCACTAGGTATTCAGTATATTAACAAAATGGACAAAGTTCTGATGAAATAAAATGCATAAGTTCCAGTTTCTTAACTAAGAATTTAATTTGCATTCTGGAATCACTGAGCATGCCATGGTGGTCTTAAGATCAATTTAAAAATTAGTTCAAGTAACAAGGATTTTATTATTTTTTAAATGCCATTTTCAGGAATTGTACCCAAGACCTGGCATGCATTTCTTTCATTTATTGCATTTCTATATGATCTAGCCAGACTGTGTAGTCTGAAAAGCTCATAATTTAAATCAATGAAAGTCTATATTTGATCCTGGGTGGACCCATTGGTTTTATAAACTCAGATTTACTTTAATTGCCTTTCCAAGAAAATCTTGGAATATATGGACATGTATATAATCTACACATAATATGTTATATAGTGTGGACATGAAGTCTGCACAGTTCTTTTGTTTCAGGATAATATACTGCTACTTCAGAGAAAACACAGCTAGTCAACAAATAAATGTTTATTAGCAAAATAAGACTTGCCATTTGGCAAGGCCATATCTGTTCCTTTTTTTAATGAAACAATGTTAGTATGGCTGTAGTGATGTAAGAAGAGGAGGTGCATTGCTCCTATTTACAGACTGATTCAATTTATCTCAAAATATTCTGCAAATACTATTTCACACCAAGTCGCAGGTGATGCAGGACATATTCTGTACCAATTCTCAGTGTCTACTGAGATAATGCTCTATAATCATACTTGAATTCTTACATATTTAGAATTCCTCTTCTGTCAGTTATACTGTTAAATAAAGTTTAAGAAGGTAACAGTTCTCGTTCTGAGCTATGACAGACTAATGTTAGATGCTTTTGTCACAAGCACAAAACTGTACTGGGCAAGTGTGTGGTGTTTTCTTTATGCATTAAGTTTATCAGTCATGCATTTATCATTGTACATTTTCTTAGATTTGAGGATACAAAAATCAAAATTTGAAAGACAATTTAGCTGGTTTTAGTGATGGTGTCATCTCTATGAATCATACAGGTACCTCTAGTTTCATCACTTGTGATGAAAATAAGTAAAATTGACAAAGATCTTGGTAAGTGATTCCTGAAGCAAGATACCAGTTTATTTTCTTTTTTTCTGTTAGATTCAGTCAGGATTATCTGTTATTCAACTGCTGTGGATAACGTAGACTCAAAAGAGCCTGTTATATTAAAGTAGATTAAAAATGTAGGTAAGACAAAACCTAATCTTTCAAATTATATTCCGGTTTTCTCTATTTTAAAGTCAGTAAGTCCAATTTTTGTTTGAGTCAGGAGCACTAATGCGGAAAGAGTAAAAATTTAAAATAAGGAACAGTGTAGTACATTGAGTGCAAATACACTGACACTGAGCAAACTGCTACTAAACTGAGGAAAAGTATGAGATTGGGAACCAGTGAAAATCAGAATAGTGTAAAATCTTTCTATTATGACCTATTATGTTTCATTTAATAGTAAAGTACATACGCTGTTTTGAAGACAACTTTAAGCCTAATTCTGCCCTTTCAGCTTTGTTTCTTTCTTTTTTACTAATTTTCTCATTTATTGTATGATATTGCCCTTGTATGAACAAGAGTCCTTTCTGTGGCAACAAGAAACATCACAAGGTGTTTCAGGTCATCTTTTATTGAACTGTGAATGGGAGCATCAACTAGAGAGAGCATTCTTTTAAGCATACATACAGAAAGGAATCTGAAGGATTTCAGAGAAACTCTTCATAGTACTTGGTTTTCATAGTGAGCTTCAGAATGCATAAAGTTGAAATATCATTACTATTAAAATAATTTATTTCTTCTTAATAGTGTTCTTGCCCTTTAAATAATGTTTGGTTTTTTTAATGTGATGGGGGAAGGAGGAGGGAGGACTTCTAAGTTATTTTAAACTTTGCCAAAATGAACCTGCGTTCAGAGTCTTAGAAGAATGGAAATAAACCCAAATCATTCAGAAATCTTGCCCTGTGGAATTTTTTTAATCGGAAAACTGGAAATATCCGACTGGACATGTATTGCTGTAATTACCTAGTATTTTTCTGGAACCATTTTCATTTGACAGTATCTTTTTATGCACTCATAAAAATATGGCTGCCATTGTAAAAAAGAGAAGGTAAGAGATGGGATCAAACTGTAGCTAAGATGTTTTTAAGACTTCCTTTGATTTCTTTTTTCTTTCTGAATCACATACTTTAGATGATTATCTGAAATTTATGTACAGTTTCTTAGTTTGGAAAGCATGATGAGTCCTTTAAATTACTGAGTCTGTACTGCTCATTAACAGTAAGAGACTAAATTTATTAGTTTTATTCCTTGGTTTACCTGCACATACCGGAAACTAAATCAAAATTAACAAAAGTAACATGAGGATTCAGTGTATATGAAATAGTTAAAATGTATTATTTCATTTTTTCTTTCTTTTGTGAATATGACCTTTTTCTTTAAACCAAGCTAAACTAGCTGGTGTTCTATGAACTAGTGGGTTTTTTGGTTTTTTTACAGCTGTTGAAATGATGGCATAGGACTGTTTATAAGCACAATTATACCATAACAGTGGTTTAACACTATATAATAAAGAGAATCTTGTAATCAACTGTACAACTTTATCAGGACTCCTTGAATTAATATGAAAGGTGCTGTCATGCTTTCAGGCTCTGTACTGTGTTTCTATACCAAACTGATAACACCAATTTACATCTATTAAATTTTAAAAAACCCAACCAAACAAAAACTACCCCAAACAACACAGCACTTCCACACTTGTCTTGAATTCAGTATTTTTCTGGGAAGTATATAACAGAAACATGCTATCTGTCATTTAGTCTTCTTTAGGTAACAGTGACATCCTGAAGAAACTCTTTAATATCTGAAAATATGTCAGTTTATTTAAATAATATGCTGTCTTATAGGAAATAAAACTGAACCAAGGGCTTTATGTTCCTCTCCTATTGTACCTATTCCCTTGGTCAAAGCCATCTTAGTCTAAAATACAGATGAATCGTGTTGGAAATTTGAACAGAAATGAAAAAAATGCTATCTAAGATTTAGTATAGTAAAGTTCTTGAAATTAAAGGAGTATTTAAAATCTTGCATCTTGTTATATCATAGATTCAATATCTTTCAAAATTAGAGCTTGTGTAATGGTTTTGCCTAGAATTTTTCAGGCTGTAATAGAATATGTTTTTCAGTGTAGTTCATTGCTATGTTAATAGCTTTTATATCCTTTCAGCTGATATGCTATTTAAAATGTTTTTTTTTTCCTAAAGTGAGTCCTAATGATATTGTGCATTTGGAGAATTGAAGTTTAAGTCCTATATCAGTATCAAAAAATTCCTCAATTTAAGAACAGCTTCAGTCATCAATAAAACCAGTTCTTAATGTTGACTGTATACAACAAAATAATTTTAATTACAGAATATGCATTTTAAGTGAATTCTTGAAAAAAAGGAAGTCTAGCTGATTTTGAGTTTTTCTATAAAAAGATTACATTAAATAAGTGATATTTAATCTCTTTGCACATTTTTTCCTCCTAGTGGCTTAAATATGACAAATTCCTAGGTTGAATATTTACTCTTATCAGCATGTTCCAGGTAACAACTGTTGTAGCTCACATCTCTTTTTTCCTTCTTGGTTTTGGTTTAAGAAAATAGGAACTGTGATTGGTACTTTTAAATGCTTTACATATTTAGTAGTTAAAGGGGAAAATCCTTAAAAATGTTTTAGAACCAAGCAAGACAAGCGAATTAACTATACAGTTCATACAGTATGAGTGATTAGAACAATAAGCTATTAATTGTTTTTACTAAATAACAAATCCTTCTATGTAATTTTTTAAAAAATCACACGCAATAATGGACACATATATCTGAATCTTCTTTAGAGTGGGCAGAGAAAGTCACAGTATTTTTCTTGTCTGCATCTATTATGTCTCTAGGATAAGGCCATAACATAGTCAAGGGCATGATTTGGATACTTCTGCCTGTTTTAAAGGACTTGAATTGCAGGTAATTAAGCAGTGTTAGTAAACATTGTTGCTTATGTTTTTGCTTAAACAGATACAGTATCTGAGTCAAAGAGAATGTGCTTACTCCTGGTTATGAATTAAAGAAAGAAAAAAAGAGTACTGAGGGTAAAGTTTGGTCTCCTATTCCTCAGTTGGATTTCTTAATTCTACACCACCTTTCTACTCTGAGAACTGTTTTTTAAAATACAGATGTTTATACTGCAGTATTTATTTCCAAGTATTTGAGCAATATCTTTGTCCAACATTATGTATTGCTAGTATGTAAATCTCTGTTTAGTGGAAAACATTTAAATGTAAAATTTATCACCTTAATTTTTGTTTCACATTTCTAACACTTATGATTTTGTTGTGGTTATGTTTTTTGTTTGTTTGTTTTAGTATACCTGGTGAATTGAGATGCCTACCACTAGAGAAAGAAACTTAAGTGCAAACCCAAGAAAACAGATTCATTGTAATATATAAGTATGTACTTCATGCATACATACATACTGCATCAATGTTGTGTGTACTTCAGCTGCCAGGACAAGAACTTTGTCTTCCTGGTTTTCAATATATTTGATGTCTTGGCCATAAAACATTACTTTCTTGATTGGATTGAAATTCTAGGAGCAGCGTTTTGTGAAAATAAGGCTTGAATATTGTCTGTATGGAAAATTGCTTCTACTTGGAAAATCAAATGATCAAAGAGTATACCATTTCTTGCAAGAAACTAGATAAAATGAAAAAATCCTAGTGAAATAATTATGTTCTAATGCAACATGCTTAAAATCCATGGAGCACATTTTATTAAGGAAGAGCTCAATGGACAGACTTAAGATAGGACACTGTTGAATGTAATGCAATGATCTTATAGCTATTTGGCAATTCACAGTTTCCTTAACAAGTTCTTAATGACTATTACAAACCAGTTTTATTTTAGCAGAGGCATATTTAAATTGGCAGAGAACTTAGGTTTTCAGATGCTTTGCTTCTGTCAAGCCATGAGATGTGTCATGGAACTTGGGAGGAAGTTTACTTTGCATAGCTTCATGTCATCCTTGTGTCTGAGGAAGAAGGTACTTTCTTCTCCAAGCTGAGAGTGTTGAGCTGATGTTTCTCAAGTGTATTAAAGGGATTATAAGTATGTTGGGCTATGTTTTATTAAAGTGGCTTCTTAAGTAAGAGTGGAATATATATATGCTTATTCTCATAAAAGCTGGAGAAACATTAATGCTTCATTCTTGGTCAGTGAGACATCTACACAGGCTGGTTCAATGAGTTTATACCATGGACTATGCATGTATTACAGTGAAACAAATGCTGCTAGAAAATAAGCAACAGAGTAGTATAAGATCTGAACTTAAAGGAGGCTCTGTTTCTAACTTGTTGCAAAAACATTTCAAATTTGAAAATACAAATATACTCTATCCTTTCCGATGTATCTTATATACAATATGTATATAGTATAACATCTTCAGACTGGATTCTGACACTGTGGGAAGATTGCGTCATGAGTGGAATAAAAACTGAAAGCCTCCTAAGATTTCTTTTTTGACTGTTTCAAAAATGATTGTATTTTAAAATCTAATGTGTTTACAGTACACTGCAACTCCTATTTTGATCTGATCTTAAAACACTTCAGCGTGTGACTTCTAAAATAACTTGAATAAAGTAAGTATTTTGTAGTCTTGCTGTAAGCAACAGATTTTGCTTGTTATCTGGAAGGAATTTTACTTTCCAAAGAATTATTTATAATAAAGACAGTGCTATTACTACTAAATTATGAAAATTTCCATCCTTACTGTAATTGAAAATCAATGGTATGATTATGTGGGCCATTCAGCTGCATGATTGTGCATTTTTCATGTGCTAATCTGTTGTTACTATTAGAATGGCAACATAAAATGCTTTTAGTTCACAAAATTAGCATTTCATATTTCCTGAAGTGGTAATGTACAAATACAGTGTGATTGAATTTGAGCAATCTGTTTGTTGCTCATAAAGTTTTTGTAATTAATTTCTTTTTGTTCATTAGGAATTTTGTTGATGATGATTTACTAACTTGTAATAATCTAATTTACTTGAGTAGTAGTATGACGGTATTGGACCGATCCAGGAACCACGCTGCATCAGGTTAGCAAGAAACGTCAGTACTCATAGTGTCAGTTCACTAGTATAGATGCCAGCTGTAATCAGGGCATTTTTACAGAGCTATATAAGACGTGTGTGGTCTTTAGAAGCTGGGTAGTTTCTTTCTCCATCTGAATCACCAATATGAATAATATTTTATGATGCCAGGTCAAGAAAAAGTAGTATCAGGTGTCTTATACCTTAAAATTTGTTGCATATATTCTGTTCTCATCTGGTGTGCACCCTGAAGCATACAGTGTGCAAGCTGCATGTGTATTCTGGTTCCAAGTTGCACATCTGACATTATTCTTTTTCCTGAGCAGTGCTTTTAATCTGTGTCCTATAAGACATGACTTTGTTTTTTTTAATTGCTCTAAAGACTTTCTTTGCACTGCCTTAGCAGAGCAAACAAGATCCAAGAGAAAGAGTTTGTTCCAGAAGAAGTTGTAATATTGTTGTATTTCACCTCAAGTAAAGAGGTTTGCTACTGTATAAAATACACATCAAGACAGCAGGAGGACAGACATTTACAGTAAACCAAGTTTTTATTAAATGGGAAAAAATCTGTTATTGATCATGCTAGTGCTTTGGGACAAATGAACTTTGACAATCAAGTGTGTAGACATTTGATCACACAGTGTTGCACTGAGATGTTATACTGTATGTCAAGTGTAGGTTTGGAAAAGATGCTGACAGAAAGCTTGATAGAGTAGAGAAACCCAGCATGATTAATGTTAAATATTATTTTGAAACTGAAAGTTGTCTGTGATTTGTATTTTATTGTCATTATTAAACCTGTAGATTGTCATACAGAAAAAAAAAGTGATCCTTATGTCGATTAAAAGGCCTTTTGAAATAAATGTGCTGGCAACAAATGTTGCAGCAAAGGAAAATTATACTAGACAAAGGGGTAAAATAGAAGCCACAGAAAAGCATGCAAACTTCTGGGTAAGAGGTAAAAAACAGTTTCTGAAAAGCAAACCCAAGTTTTCATTTTGGTTATTTTCTTGTTTTCTGAAGAAAGTTTAGAACTATATTTTCACAGTATAAAACATATTTTAGAGCTAAGGCTTAAATCTTGACTTTTGCTCTTAGGGGCTTTAATTTATTGTAATTGTATTTTGCCATATGTAATATAAAGACACAAGGGAAGAGAAATTTAGCAATTTAATAAGATTGCTAGAGGATATAAAACCCTTACATAAACAGTATGCATTTTCAACATTGGATGTGCATTAAGAGAGTAGTTTCCTGTTGTTTTCTCTGTTCTCAAGAGGCATGAGCAGATCAATGCACATTATAACCTATGTCTCATAGCAGTTATACCCTTCAGGGGCATTACCAGTGAAGCACGTCTACCGTTTGCTTGGTACCTCTCCATTCCTAACTAGGAGATGATGCCCCAGGTATCAAAAGCACTTTCCTAATTTCTGTTTGCCAGTATACCCTATAATGTGTGCTGCAGGAGGCATCATATAAAAACATATCAAACATTTTAGCAACTTTGCAAACTTCAGTTTGTTCCTTGCATTTGCATCGCTGAGATTAAACAGATGTGCAACTGTAATGTAAATAGGTAAAGGATTAGGTGTGTAGAATACTCAATGTATTCTCCCATTTACAGTGGCATTTTTGTGGGATTTTGACAGTCATTTTGCCATTTCTTTGATTACTATTTGAATGTCTCTACCTGTAGAAATTATGTAGTGTTGGGAGAATGGGATAAGCAATTCTATAATAAACATAATTTATTTGCAGCTCTTATCAACCTTGTAATAAGATTTGCAGTGTCTGTTTATAACAAATAAAATTTTTATAGTACATTTATTATATTGCTCATACTGGATATACATTTCTTCATGTAATCTCCATTGTGAGATTAATGCCCTCTTACCTTTTTACTCAGTTAAAACAGCAGTGTAAATTTGGTTTTTTTTGTGATCGGTCTCCAGGAATTCTATTGGTCAGAAATAAAAAGTCAAGTGTCAGTTGAAAATGACACATACTCCACTGCACAAGAGAAAGAAAAGGAAAAAAAAAGGCTCTGATGTTGCTATTCAGTTATAATATAATATATTATATATAATTTTCCTCTTAATATTCTTTTCTCTTTTGTAGTATAGTGATTTCTTCCTCAAATCTATGTATAAAAAGTTCTTCTTGGAAAAAATTTACTAGACTTGTTGTACTGTAGATTTTTGCACATGGTTGTGTGGAAGGAATAGTAAGTTAGTGCATTTAGATAGTGTAATTTTCAAAATAGATTTTTAGATATTAAGCGAAACGTGCCCTTCACTGAAAGTTAAAATGTTTACCAGCTGAGTTGGTAAGTCTCAGTTGTATATCATCAGTTACCATGGGACAGTACAACAACAGGATTGTCCCACCAAGGAATAAACTTAAAGCCTAACTACAGCTGAAAAAATTAGAAGTAAGCATTGGTATTATGGCTTTGTACATAATTGCCAGCTCAGTTTATTGCATCTTCCTCTATAGCAGGTGTAATAGACAGAGTGTTACATAATTTCTAGTTGCATTATATTTGGTGTTAACGAGACATACTGACCTCCATGCACGTGTGTTTGTTTGGTTGAAGTAAATGTTTTCTTAGAAGCTCTTTGGGTCCTAGTGATACATAGGGCCATCTAGTAGAATTAAAAGCTTTCTTACAGCATTTATCGAGGAACGAATCCCATGGAGATAGGACTTTTTTTAAAGTGTGTTTTACTTTTCTTACAAAACACCCAAGCTGCTAAATGATCCCTTTTTTCTGAGATTGGTAGGGGAACTTAAGCTCTGGACAAGTATCTTTGAGCTTCTCGTATTATCTGTTCTCCTATGCTGTGAACATTGCAAGTGGATTATTTAGCTCTAGTCTTCAAACAGCCCAATTAAGAAATGCACTTCTAGGCTTGGGAGAATTACTCGTCTCAAGGAACAAGTGACCTTGGCTAGAGCAGCTTTCTGTCTTGCAGCTGTTGGCCTCCTTTGGTTTGCTCAGATACTTTAATTCAAATGAGCTGCACTAGCTGCTTCAAAAACCTGAATACCCTTAATCATTGACCATTCCTTAGCTGATAGGTCCAAGATAAGTTTTGCATTAAGATCTGCAGCTGCCTTACAGATGTAGCCAAAAGGAAATTTGCTGATACGCATAAATATGGTTGGGATGATAAACATCAATAAAAGAAAATCCTAGGATATTAAGAGAGAGAGCTTGCTGAAGAAAGTGGCATTCAATTTCCTGTTTTGTCATTTACGTATGCCATACCATAATTTTTATGTAGCTACCATGCCTATAAACATCAACATAATTTTCTAAAACAAGAAATGACAAATTATCTTTTCTAGCTTGCACTTGGTAAATGAAAACAAATTAAGTTTCAATTTCTTTCTGTGTGCTCCTGGAAAATTTTATTCATTATCAGAAAGGAAATGTTTTGCATTCAGGAGAGAATTGTAACAATTACATATTATATGCAGTGATAAAACAGTGTTCAACTGCATTTTCTGTTTAAAGTGTCAACTATTATGAGAACCATGCTTTGAGACATTTCTTACTATATCTTCTTTTATAGAATGCTGATTTTTTTTTTCTTTCCAGATTATTTAATAGGTTTTCTAATCAAAACTATGGGAGAAAAAGCCATTGTTCAATTTCCTTGCATAGATCTGTGCTACAGACGTGTGTGATGATAGCTCACACACACACAAATCCAAGATAATAATGAGTTAGTGGGTCAAATTGCAGTTTCCTATTCATGGAGACATTTAATATCACCGCGGACAAAAGGCTGAATTCTTATTTCTGTTTCTCTCACTCCCATCAGTGCTACATTCTCCATCCCTTGTTCTGTGTCTCCTCCTTTTTGGACCCCTCTCTAATCACATATTACTCAATATTAGCCATGTAGGACTGTCCGGTTTTTGCCAGGATGCTGTTCTCATTATAGTGAGCGAAGACCTTTTGGAGATCCAGGTTTGTCATTTTGCCAAAGCAGGACAAAGTAAGCAAGAGCAATGCACAACCAGAGGCAGGAAGCAAAGAGGCCTCCATGCATTTTTTGGCAAATGCAGCTGCAAATGCCATCTATACTGATCATAGCACATCTGGTGGAACTGGAGCACTCGGTGCTAGCACCACGTCAGCTGGGTTGGACTCGCTTCTGTGGGACATGAAGAAGGAGTAATTGCATAGTCGTTAGTACCCAAACTAGCTTATTTGAAGCTATTAATAAAGAATTTCATTGTAGTATAAATGTGCTATTAGATTGTTAGGGTTGAAGCGTGATGGCTTCTCAGCAAAATTCGTTAAGTAATATCTGAAGTTGTTTATTCTTGACCATTGTATTTTTTTTTTTTTTTTTAAAGTCTGTACTCAAGATTTATTTCTAATAGGAACACTACTGCCTGCATTTCAGCACTGGTTGGCTATGTTACTGCTGCATGAGTAATCAATACCTATATACATGATAACAGTTTCAGCTAGAAATAGAATCAAGTGATTGGCATTTAAGGCCTTAGAAACATTAATAATCATCACACAATGCTTAGTGGCAGAAATTCAGAATGTCACTATGACTTGTTTTGTTTGAGTTTCTACTGTCAGAATAATTTCTGAATTCAGTAAATCTCAATTATTTCCTCAATTATCTTTATTTTTAGGGTTTTAAATCTTTTTTTTTCCTCATAAGAAATTATGCGTCGTTATAACTGAAAAGAGACTTGTGTTACTGTAGTCAAGTCATGCCAGCCTAATGGCAGTGATAGGCTGAATGATAGGCTGAAAGAAGAGCTGGAGTCTTTTGATAGATGTTTCAGTACATAGTAGCCAAAAGTAAAGCACAGCAGCATACTCCAAATCTAGTGTTTAACTGTTCAAATACCATGTGTATGTGTGTTAACGAATTCTCTTTGGCATATGTGTCTTTGCAAGCGAGATGAAATTTGGAATTACTTCTCTGTTACTGAAATTAAATGAATATTTTGTTACTACATTTAATGGTACTAAAAAGGTTGCCATGAGGAAAGTTTGTTTTGCGCTTAAAAATATTTTGCTCTTTTTGCCTGCAAATAAAAGGCATAATCCACGATCTATAATGACTAGTGGGATTTCACTGTTGTTATTGTTTGAGGTTTGAATTTGTGCTTAAAGTGCAGTTACAGCCAATGTTCCTTAGCTCATGTAAGAGGAGGGCATAGACAGTAACAATGCTGGCTTTTCCTCCTATATTCTTATCCTTTTTTATCCTTAAGCATGCTAAGTGGAAAAAAAATTGATATCGACACAAAGGATGTTACAAGATGAGAGTAACTTGAAATTATTAGGGTTGTTTTAATAGTGTTTAAATCGTTAATTTGAGCATAGGTTCAACCAACAACTGTATGACTTGTTTTTGATTTTCACAGCAACCTTCTGGTTGCAGCAGATTTATGGATGTAGTTTTTATAACTAGATAATTTGTAATCAGAAAATGTCAACATCCCAAAACTCCCTAAACATTTTCAAACCTCCTAACCAAGACATTAATTAAAAGTAATGGGGAAAAAATTGGCAACTGCTTTTTTGGTATCCAGTGAGTCCCATTTTAATTTTCATGGCAGAAGCCATGCCTTTCAGATAAACTTTTTGCTTTACTGGATCAGTTTTCCATGATTTCGTTCATGTTTGGGTTTTTTTGTTGTACCATTCTTGATATCTGTAGTTCTTGTTTTCAGGCAAGAAAGTTCTTATTTGTCTAAATTATTCATTTAGTGTTATTTATGTATATTAAAAGAAAATTTTAAGAAATTGTTAATAGAGGCATAAAGAAAATTTTAGCCTGCAGTGGTTTTTTTTCTGTCAGTAGAATCATGGTTTAGTAAAGGCTTCAGTAAGAAAAGCTAAGGTGGTATCATCCTACAGCAGTGAAGTAGATTAAAGTCCATAGGGCAAGGAGACATATAGGAGATTTAATATTCCTGACAATGAAAAGTGGCTGCTTAAGACTGAAGCAAGTTGATTGATTGATGAGTCTGCCTAAAACTGAAATTCTAGTGCTCTGACTTTATATGCTTTTTATATGCTTTTACATCTCTGTAGAGAACAGTTGAGCAAATAATGCAAACAGGTGGTTTTCCATAGCTCTGCAGTTGTGACTCACTGAGAGTTAATAGCTGTATTGCTATCCCAGCTGTGGTCATTGTGACATAACATCTTTCTGGATTCTAGAAGAGACTCTTGATTCTATTCAGGGTGCAAGTCAGCTTGCTGATTTGGACACTACTTCAGAGAACAAACAATACCTGTGTTACCACCTCTGAATTTACAATAGTGGCAGCTGTTTAGAGAAGACACTCATAATTCTAGAAAAAAACATCTTAGTAAAGATTTGTATTAACATATGGAGAGTTCCTTTTCTAGGTACAAAGATGTGTTTGGTACTTCAGGATTAGTTGGTACCAATCACTAGTGGCTCGAAAGCTACAGTAAGGTCTCCAGATATGATCTGCTGCTCATAGGAGAGCCTCTATTTGAATAATAAGCCAAAAATTTTTGTTCTGTCCTTTTACTGTAAATAGTTCTAGTCCCTTCTTCTCTTCCTCATTCTTCCCCCACAGTTTCTCTTCCTATAGATGCCCATCTCATTAGGGCTTGCTCTTACTTGAACTTTGCTTTTTTCCCTCTCAGTTCCATGTGTTATGATGTATGCTGCTTGAAATATAAAGGAGAAAGAAAATTGGAGTAAGAGGCTAGAAAAAAACATTTCCACTTTATAAAAACTAAACACCTTTATTGAAATTAATCAAATTCTGAATGCTAACTGCCTACCCAAATTCTGAATGCTAACTGCCTACCATAGTCTGCTTACTTCAGAAGTGGGATTGTTCCAAGGTTCTAAATACTGAGCACTAGTCTCCAAACTTGCATGCCTCATCATTAAAAAATTTGTGAGCATATGCTCCTAATATATGAATATTTATTTATTGACAATAAATACATATAAATATACAACTTGGTGATAAATAAATATACACACCTTTGTTAGTGCAACCTCATGGAGCTAGAAGACCTGTGCCCTGATCACATTTTCATAATGAAACCATCTCTGAATCAAAACGAGACATTTTTATTTTATCTCTTCAAGGTTAGCCTTCTTATTTGTGTGTGTCACTAACTGTTTCTTAATGAAACTTACTGGAACTTACTAAAGCATCTAGGAAATGATGCTTGTTTTGGGAAGTTGTTCTTCAGTGACTTTTTTTTTTAAACTAGAATCTCTAAGGTCACTCAGGAGCATTTGGAATCCTCTACAGCATATCTGCTGGTACATAAGTGTCATTCAAAGGAAAACAACAGAATGCTTATAGCCGTGCTTCAAAATGTGTTAACTGCATATATATTCACAACCCTCCCTCATACTCCTCCTACAGTAGTTTCAGTTGGGAATCAATATGGTCCTAAACAAATATAAGAGACGTAATCTCTCTCCCAGCTGAAAAGTTAGGCAGTTGCTAAGACATAATGAAGTTTTGGGCTGTCGTCACCTTTTGTATTCATAAGGAAATTCCTAGGAATATTTTGTGTGGATTTCAGTGCACTTTGTTTGAGCTTCACGTCAGAAGATAGAGAAATATTTTCTTTAGCCGTGTTGAAATGAAGTACAGAAAATTTCCCAGGAATAGTGGGGAGCCAGGAATAGAACTAAAACATCATGTAAGCTTTAGGAAAAAAAAATTCTCATTCTTTTGATAAAGACCTCTTAAAAAGCAGCACATTGGGGTCTATAATTTTTTGATTGGCAACCTTATAGTTTAGTTTTTTGAATATATTTGATCTCATAGTCAGATAAACTATTCCAATGCAATCATATTTGGACTGTTAAAAAGGTTAGAGCAACTTGGCCAAGTATCTTGTGTACTTAAACTGTGTATTTGAATAGATACATAGCCACTCTTGAATTTTTGTATTCACTGTAAGGCAGACACTGTAATAGTTCAGGTAATGACAGGTACAGAGAGGTTATAAAAGTGATCAGGAGAATTTTGGACTGTTTCTTGGGACAAATGAGAAGTTGGAAGAGGTTTTCTAAATGAACTGTAGGAGATATTAATAAGTGAATGATCTACATCAAATACCAATCAAAGTGAAAGGGAAATAAAGAGAAATATCAGAATGACAAGGAAGACTTATTGAAGGAAGCAAATTAGAACACAGAATAATACATATAAAGAAGTCATTGACCATCCAGACATGTTAGAACCAAAAGGAAACTTTTTGTTTTATGCAGTACATGCTTCAGTTATAGAAAGTCACTGTCCCAAAATGTTCTGGCATCCAAAATAATAAATAAGTTCAATGAATCATAGAATATGCTGAGTCGGAAGGGACCCACAAGGATCACTGAATCCAACTCCTGTACCTGCACAGAAGAGCCTCAAGAATCACACCATGGTGCCAAACAGCATTGTCTAAACACTCCTTGAACTCTGGCAGGCTGGTGCTGTGACCACTTCCCTGGAGACCCTGTCCCAGTGTCCAGCCACCCTCTGGGTGAAGAACCTTTCCCTAATACGCAGCCTAAACCTCCCCTGTCACAAGTTCAGGCCATTCCCTGCAGCCTGTCACTGGTCACCAGAGAGAAGAGATCAGTGTCTGCCCCTCCACTTCCTCTCATGAGGAAGTTGTAACTGCAATGAGGTCTCCCCTCAATCCCTTCTTCTCCAGGCTGAACAGACCAAGTGACCTCAGCCACTCCTCCTGCGGCTTCCCCTCAAGGCCTGTCTCCTGTCTTTTTTATATTGTGGCACCCAAAACTCCCCCCAGCACTCGAGGTGAGGCTGCCGCAGTGCAGAGCAGAGCGGGACAATCCTCTCCCTTTCCCAGCTGGCGATGCTGTGCCTGATGCACCTCAGGACACGCTTGGCCCTCCTGTCTGCCAGGGCACTTCTAACTCATGATCAACTTGCCATCAGCCAGGATGCCCAGGTCCCTTTCCATGAGTGCTGTGGACATCCTCTTGCCTTTCTTGAAAATTGGGATAACATTTGCCAACTTCCAGTCAACTGAGACCTCTCCAGATTCCCAAAACTGCTCAAAAGTCATTGAGAGAGCCCTCAGAATGACATGAGCCAGCTCTTTAAGTATTCTTGAAAGAATCCCATCAAGCACCATAGACTTAAAGAGATCCAGGAGCCGCAAATCCCACACAAGTTCAGGATTGGCTGGGAGTTTTATTGTTCTCACAGCCATGATTCTCCAGCTTCGGGCACTGGGACCTCAGCTCATCATTGGTGTAGAAGAGAGGTAGAGAAAGCATTAAACACCTCTGCCTTGTCTCTGTCCCTGTTTGTGAGGGACACATCCTGTAATGGGCCCATGTTATTTGTACACTGCTTTTTGCCGTTAACATATTTTTTAAAACTTTTTTTAAAGAAATAGTCAAGTTTATGGAGGCCAGCTAAGTCGTGGATGGCCCAGATGTAGTCCTGTTTCTCTCAGATGCTTAGGTGTTCTCTCAGATGCTTATTTCTGGAAGCTGCCATTATTTTAATCCGCCTGTCTCCTCATGCTTTCTGTCTGAAGTGAGATATGGACTGCATGATTTTAGACGTAACCCAGTAATGTATCACTCATTCCTAGAAGTCTTCTAAAAGTCATGAGTTTAACTTGACTTTGAAATTCCCTGAGAATATTAAATTACACTTCTCTGTTGTATCCCGTCTATAAGCTTTCCTTCCCCCCCCCCCCAGTAGTAATTAGCTTCTTTAAAAATAAGGAAATATAGACCAGGCCAGACTGGAGATGTGAACATGTAAAAATTTTGGTACAAAGTATCAGACCTGCTTAAGCCTTGGGGAATAGAAAGAAAACAGTATGTTCTGTTTCCTGTATAGTAGTAAGTCTGTTAGGGAATCTGAACAGTGAATTGTTTCCTTCTCTTTTAGCTTCAGACACCTTTCTTCTGTTTCTTCTTCTGTTATGATTAGGGATGCTGCATCAGGTTAAGGTAATTAAATGCATCACAAATGTTGGTTTAAGAATCTGCTTTGAATTTACATAGTAAGAATACAAGCGTATACCCAAAAGTTATCAAAAGAATGAATGAATTAAAAAACTTTCAAGTTTTGCGTGAAGTATATTCTTTTGAAATCTTGTCTGTGTTACTCGCTAACAACTACAGTAGCTAATAAATTGATAGCAGCTAAAAAGGCAAAGAATATTGCAAAAGGGACTCTTTTTAAAAATTATGTTCTTTTAAGTCTGGAGCTCTCTTAGATGTGGATGAGAAAACTATTGATTTAGATACAGATAAACAGCTGTTTCAGTCTTGGTGATCATGAGTATTGCATTGCTTGCAGTGGTGGAAACTGAGTGAAAATCTTTAAAGACAGTGGAATGTGCTCAATGTTAATATAACAGTTTGCTAATGAACTAGAAAGCTCTAATCAGTATTAAAAATAACTTGAGACTTTTCTGTTTCTTTTTTTTAATCTTGCTTGGGATTACATAAACACATTCTGAAATATAAATTATTTATGGACCTTGTTCTACACTAGCAAAAATTAATGTTCTAAGAAATACCTATTTCTCTAAAACTCTTTCAAGATGGTAATAATATGGTTATTTAGAAATTCCCTTAATTGCATATGTGGCAAGTACTGTTTCAATTAAAATAGTGTGAAGCACGTGCCAGTACTGTTTTTACATCTCAGTTGTTTTAATGCCAGGGTGATTTGTGGTGTCTGCCCTGACAGTGCAAAGGTTCAGCCACATTGAAACATCCTTTAGTATTGAGTGTTTCTGGACTGTGACGGTTGTCACAGTACTGTGAAGCCATTCATCACAACCTAACACAGGTACAGGGCAAAACTGCAGTTGTTCTGCCTCTACTAGCCATTAATAAATATCTATCTGTCTATCTATCTATCTTGTGAAACACTTTAGTTAAACTGGTTCAGCTAGAAACATCTTGATTGACCTCCAAAATAGGGACTTCATGTCATATCCATTGTGTGAAGGGAAGAACTTGTAAGTGGTATAATATGTGATTAAACTTGGCTCTGTAGATGTGAGCAAGATAAGTAATTTTTAGCTGAGAGAAACTGGTTTATTCAGCTGCTTGAAAATTCCTTCATACTCGATGGAAACCTGCTTGGCTGCCTTGTGCATCTACAGGAATGCTGCAGTATCTGTTCAGCAGTTTTGTGGGAAACATATCCAAACGATGACTGAAAGCTGTAGGATGCATATTTGAAGTGAGAATGATGGGAAATACTTGAAATAAAAAACCCTACAATTTTTGATCAAAGCAAATTTAGAGGTAATGTGATCAGGGTGTCGAACTGAGTGATTTCTCAAGAGTTTGGTATACACTTATGTAACTTAAAACCTCAGTGTCTAGGGTTACAAACTTTGGTAAATCCAAAATAGTTTTACTGATACACAACTGAAAGTCCTGACTTGTGTTTTGGAGAAGAGCTTTTCTTAGCTTGATGATGCAAAAATTATTCTGACAGTTTTTTCCAAACTGCCTTTCTTACCTGGCAATTATTTGGATTTCTTGCTTTAATGCCACATTGTAGCTTTATTTTTTGTGCTATGTGAGTTGTTCTGTATTTTCCTGCGTGATCTGCAGCTGCTTCAAAGTGGCGAGAGTATGCGGTCAGATCTACCAGCAGCCTGCTGGTATCCTATCTAGGATAGTTTACAGCATATTACCTATGAATGTGAAACTGAATCGTTGTTGAATGTCAACTTCAGAATACTCTGAATCACATTTTAGGATTTTTCGCTGTATGAGTAGATGTCTATGGCTATAAGAATTGATTCTGTGTACACTTCTGTATTTGTTCATTCCCCTTGGCTATAACAAGGTGAACATAAAAATGTGGTACTGGTCCAATTTGTAAACTTTCCTCTGGCATGTCAATCTTCTCTGAGAATGTGAAGTGGAATCTTGTCTATCATTATCTTCAGTTTCTAAAATGGGAGGTCATGCAGTGTTTGAAATCAAGAAGTTGATGCTCCAGTTAATATTAAGTCAGTGTCCTGTTTCCCACCTTTGTTACACCAAGCACAGAGATAAAGGAGTTGAACATTTTAGTTTATGAAGGAGTATTAACATTCTAGTTAGTTATTGGCGTATTAATTGATCAGCTAGGATAAATAAGATAGTACTGTTGCATTTTACTCATTTCAATCAATAAATATCTGCTCCTAAATCTATTTTCTGATGCTTTTCACCAGCAGTAAAAATTACAACTGGGGTGTGTGTGTGTTAAAAATCTGTTTGACTAACCCTTTTTTCCTCACTTTTCTGTGTGGTATGATGGAATATATAATCTTCATCTCCAGCTTAGTATTTGCAGTATTTTGTAACATACTGTGGTGGTTCAGTGTCAGGCAAACTGCAAGAGATAATGATTCTGACAGAATGTTTTAAATCATAACCAGTGTTTTTCCTGTAAGTTGGTTTAGTCAAACCTAAGTCACTGTAGTGTAACTTCAAGGACACTTAGTTGGTGTTTACTGATGCATAACTCAGTGAGATATAATCTTTACATGTTTTGGAATTTAAGCACTGTAAATAAATTGTTTTTGTATAACTGCACAAAAGTATGATCCCTAATTTTGCAGACAATATCCTGAGCTTGCTGTTGGTTTTGAGCAGTTTTAAACAGCTGAAATATATCTGATTTTTTAATAGTTTTAGCTTATAGTTCCTTATTGGATTGCAAGCTTCATATTTAGCTAGAAATAAAAGGGGAATATGTTGATGAATATCTTTATTTCTACACCTCATTTCTCTTGTTGTCTTTTTCCATGTATTATTCATCTTTTGAGAAGAGCCGTCAATGCCTAAAGGTCCCTTTTTCAATAATGCTATTTCTTCTAGTAAATTTATAAATTGATGTGTTCTGTGCCCTGTGAGAATAATGATGTATTGCTTTGAAAAATCCCCACGTACCCTGTGGTTACATTAGGCCTTGAAAGAAGACAGCAGGATTGTTGTAGCAACCTATGCCACTGTGCAACTTTGTTTATGAACAAACTTCTAATTGGTGAAGCTCAGAGGCTGTTCATAGGATGGATGAAAGGAGCCTCCTCTAGCGCCAGTGACCATCCCTGCTCTGTTGCAGACACAATGCATTCTCTGTCTTAACTTTATTCCAACATTATTTTCTGGCACATGACATAAAACATAAAACATATTCAAGTTTGCACAAGAACTTAAATATAGGAAGTGTTGTACAAATGATAAAATAAGTCAACAGAGCTTTTCAGATCAAGTAATCAAAGTTATTCTGTCATCGTAAATAATGTCCAGAAGAATGATATAATATGCTATATATGACTTTGTTCATAGCTGTTTAATATATATTGCTTTATTTTTTTTTAACTTTTGCTTTGGAGAAAACATGCCATTATTTTACATGGAATACTAAATGGAATCATCAGTTGGAATGCAGAACTTGATTTTTAAATATATGTTCATAAAGGGTGACTCTGTGCAGGTGTATATTTTGTCAGTTAACACCACTTCAATACCTGCCTGCCCTTCCAGGGACAGTTTTATGAAGCTTCCTGTGGGACAACCAATGTAGGCAGGGGTACAATAAAGTAAATGGATTCTAGATAACTCTAATTTGAGATGCAGAACTTTCAAATCTAGAGACTATTAGCAGAAATTAGTTCAACTTATTTTACATTTGTAGATCTTTGAAAGGAACCTTGTAATAGCAACCTTCTCACTTAGAACAATCATGTCTGTACAACAGAATCTTAATTATTACATTAGAATGAAAACAAAGCAAAGTCAAGTACAATAATTTAGGGTTTTTGGTCAGATGGAACATGGGGATGAATTTTTCACTTCCCATCCTTTTCTCATAGACTTATTTCTTGCTTCTAAATTTTTTTAATGCTAGTATTACAATACAAATTTTTATCAACGTACATATAATACTGGAATATACCCAAAGAAAACATATGGGGCAGCTACTTTTCAACCCCAAATCCTTGTACTAATGTTGATGGCAGCACATTTGGCTACAGTAATTTATATGGTAGCTGAATCACTGGACTGAAAAGCATACCAAAGAATAATCCAGAAAAACGTAAATGCACCAAAACAAAGTGAAGAAACAGTAATTTTACTAATTCTAAGAAAGGTTTTGGAAAAAGTGGCATAGAATCTAAGAAGAAAGAATAGCAAGTCAATCTCTCAGCTTGTGAAAGAATTAACTAAAATTTTTTACATGTTATTTCCATCTCTTTTGAAGGACTGGTGCTTGGAAATAAGTTTCAATCCACATGCAATCAGAAATTAACAATAAGCTGTGAAAAAAGACAGTTGGAGTGCTCACAGAGAGGCTTCATAACAAGAGAAGGAGATAGAAAAATAAAAGATTAGAGATAGAAAGGAAAGATGACAAATTAATGTCAGTAGAATATTTTATGTAGTTACTATTGTAAATCATTGAAGCTTATCTTTATGACTATGTAAGTATCAGTATATTTCTTAAGGAAGTAAACACAGGCACTTTCAGTTAGCTGTTCTGTACTTGGATGCTGAGGGAATTGACAGTCAGAATTCAGTCTGACATTGTCAAGGCAGTTTCATAATCTCATAGCTCTCCTAATTGCTAGCCAACTGGAGCATATCTGAATTCAAAGTCAGTCTCTGGCTTGGATAAAGCAGTGCTCTTCTCATGCAAAACTCATGAGTGAACTTCTGATAGTTAAAATAGCAATAAGCCTGCAGCGTGTTTTTTTGTTTTTCCTTCTCTTTATGAGGTTATAACTTTAAGGTTTCCCAGAATTCTAAATATGTTGCAATTTATCAAAAACATGATTTTAATCATAGAACTATGTGAATGAAATAAAAGAGAAAAACAGTTCATGACATAAGCCATGGAATTCCAACAAAATTAACTTCTAATGTGAAATGTTACATATGTGCATATATGTGCCAATATCTATCATTTACACACATGACAATACAAGATATTAGGATTTTATATTGTAAAGACTATTAAGAAACTTTTCTTATATTTTGTCACAGTGAATTATTTTCCTTAGCAAAATTGTTCCGTTTTAGTGAGAGGAGGTAATTATTGTCAGTCAAAATAGTCTGCAATATTCCACAGTAACTTTTCATATATAATTGCATAGTTTGACAATGTTTTAGTCAATTTTTAGAGAGAACCTCTTTGATTTTTTTCATTTAATTCTAAAAATACACCAGAAGATTTATTTCAGTATAGAAAAGTTTATCTGTGAATTCGAAAGCTTTTCCCCCTCCTCCAGTTAAACTGTCTTTCTGTGTTCTTGAGGCTGTTTTTCAGTCACCTCAACAGCCCATGTTTGAAAACAGTCATAATTTCATCTATTATTTAATCAGCTGAACAGGGGTGTTGTGAAATCTGTAAAATGAAAAACTCAATGACTGTTTTACACAGTGCTTTTTCTATCAGGCCACGAGGCAGGAAGTTGAATTTACAAGTTCCATTCTTCATTTTGCAGAGCTACTAGAGAAGACACACAGAAGAGAGGAAGAAATGGGAGCTCTCCAGGTATATTTTCTGCTCAGTTAACTAGCTACCTTTTTTTGTTAAATTTCTTAAAACTACCATATTGTATTACAGCAGTATGATTTTCTGAACTGCCTTGTAGCTTAAATTCAGATTTGGAAATATATGGAGACAAATACAGACCCAACAGCTAGTAATACTCACTGCTGAGTTTCTTCACTGGTTGGGTTAAATTCTCTGGACTGTGTTACTTTCTTTTGTAAAACTGAATAACTGAAAGTAAAATATTCTAAGTAAGTATTTAAAGCCTCTGAAACACTAAATGTTCATGGTCACCTTTCTGAGGAGAGGACCAGTCAATATAAATCCTTAATCAATAAATCCTTATTGTTTGTCATCTAGCAGTAAAGCTGTTTGTGCTAAGTACTTTAAACTTGCACTTAAAAAGTCAAATTTACCCTAAGCTCAGCTTTGGAATAGTATTTAAGCATTTCAGTCAAAGAAAACATACCCCTTTCAAATTGAAATGACTAAGAAAGCAAAAACAGGCTGGAATGTCCGAATTGTGAGGCTCAGGAGACTACGAGGGAGGGTGATGTGTGTATTCTTCAGAATACAGAAAGAAAAAAAGAAATTTTTAACAACAAATTGCTGCAAACAATACCCAATATGAATATAATAAGTTTCCATACAATATGAAGAGTATCAATGAGTCAACATTCTGTAAGTGAACTGAAAGCAAGACATTTGTGAGGGAATTGATGAAGATAAGGCTCATAAGGAAAATGACATTATATAGTGACCTGAGTTTTGACCATAGGATTTTGTTTGAGGCCTTCTCTTCTCATATAATAAATAGAAGGCATTTTGAGGGCTAGAGGTATCAAAGAAGTTAGTGTACAAACAGTTTGATCCAGTAAGAAGAGACAAGTTGCAAGACTCAAAAGTTACACAACACACCAATCCAGCTGTTTCCTGTTCAAACAAAAATCTTGGCCTGGCTTTCTGGCAGCTCAAGTTCAACAACGCTGAGAGCTTGTCTGCGCAAGCAGTTTACACAGGTGCATATCTAGTTACATCAATGTAAAAAGATCTCCTTTCATGTGAAGCAATTCTGCATCTGCTTTCATGCGAAGCTTCATGGTTGACAAATTGTTCTAATGATGTTACTTCTGATTGAATGAGGAGTAATTTTAGACTGCAGGAAGTTGCATCATAGTAGTGTCTTGCATGGCTATATGTGCCTGCCTGCCTGTCATGTTCCTGATTAAATTGCTTTAATCCTTTCCCTAACTGGCAGTTCTGGTTAAGTGTGTGAATTTTTGTGCTCTGGCTGCCGTTCTTATATTCAAATGCTTGATAGCAGTTTTTTCTCCCTTCAGATATCCTTGCTTTCACAGTCAAATAGTGTATAAATTATCTATGGTAAATTTCCTAATACATTAGATGCTAGTCTTCAGAAAATTATCTGCTGAGATTGTAAGATTTGTTTTAGAATTTAGCAACTATATCATGCACTTCATTTAATGCATGAGTCATTTTACCGTTTATTCTATCATTGGAACCATCCTACTCACTCTAAGACCTTTTTTTCAAAGTAGTCCTCTTTAACTGAAAAAATGTATGTCTGAATTGCTGTTCATTATCACCAGAAATTTATGAGATCTGTAAATACCATCTTTTTTATGGTAATGAGTATGTGTTTTGTTGCAGAATCTTTAAATAAATATGAGTGTTTGCCACTGCAATTTTGTGGAGGAACAAACATCTCAAAATAAAAATTTCTGAGTTTTTAATATAATATTTATTTTCTGTTGTAAGTTTGTTCTGATGTACGGAAATAGTCTGTATCTCAGACCTACTTCTAAGGAAGAATAAAGATTTTAGCATGTGATACAGTACTTTTCCTGAGAAAAAAACTGAGTAATATTTGAGTAAGGTAAGAGTTCCTATAACGTCTTAATGGTCACCTCTAAATGTAGATTCACCTAAACACTTGAATATATGTTTTGTCAAATTACTTAAAATACCATACCTAGCCAAGATATAGTACCAGAGTACATTATCTTGATTTTACTAGCTTCATATTTTTCTTAAAAATACTTCGCAATGAGAAAAGAATGTTAAAATATATACAGTAAATTAGCCAATTCTGGGTTCTCTGTATTTTTTGCTGGATTAAAACTGACACAAGTTTGTTTTATTTATTTGACTAATGTCATCCTGTTATTAATAAAACATTATTCAGAGCTATTTCTGGATGAAAGAATAATGAGATGGAATTTACTTTTTAGTTTTCTAAGGAAATGCATAAAAGAAAACTAAGCCTGATGCTAAGATGACATGAATTCCAAAACATGCTAGATTTACAGCCAGAGATGATCAAAAAAAGAAATCATTCTTTGGGATATGTAAGAGTAAAATCAGCAATATTGAAAACCTAATACACTAATTGAAAAAAATATGTTGTGGAGTAATCTTTTCCAAATCCTTTCTCACCTTGTTTCTGAGTGTTTTTTTATTTTTGGGGCAAATTTCTAAGTGGTATAGTATGGTAGAGACATCCAATTAAGTACAACAGTTCCTACTCAGTGAATTTTTTACAAAAAAACTGTACGTATGACCACCAAAACGCCAAATTGAATCCTATTCATCATTCTTTTACTTACACTGTGTTTATATTGTTTGCTTTCTAATGGCATCTTGTATTTTGTTTTTAGGAACGTATTATGGCCTTAGAAATGGTAAGTTTCTTAAATTAATTTCCAAAGTAACCCAAATTACGTTGCTGATAATTTGTCTAAATTACGAAAATATTATTTTTATATATCTTTTTTAAAAAGTTGCAGTTCTGGGTTTTTAACCAGAATAAATAAATAAAAAGTCATTTTACTTTTAAGAGACGATGTGATAATTTTGCCCTGCACCTCTCTGTGTGGATTTTTACTACAGTACTTGTATATGCATTATATGAAATACAGTGTATTTCAGTGTTGTCATTTTTCTGTACAGTTCAGTCCTCATCCCATCCCTGGGAAGAGAGATGTTGTCGATTTTATCTGTACAAAAGATGTTGTTTTTCTAACACTTCTAGTTGTTGAGGTCCATGTGATAGATCTAATTATTTCAGTGACTGCTCTGTGTGCTTGCTTGTTCGGCCTGGGAGGTGCAAGACAGAATGAGTTCATCTGCCTATATCAATACTGCAACTAAGAGCATAAAGGAATGTAATTTTAATCATTAATTAATATAATTTAATATGATACTAAATTGGAAGAACAAAACTTTGTGCCCGTACATGCCGTGAATGCATTTTGCAGATGTCCCAAGGTAGTAAGTCCATCAGGTGGAACAGCTGGAATGAGTTTCAGCTTGCCCTATAATTTCGCAACCATTCTTCTTTCCTCTCATGTACAAATGTCCAATAAGACATCACAAATTGTATGTATCAGGCCCATAGTTTGTTTTCTTGAGAAATCCAGAAAATTTCATCTAAAGAAATCACTACTGAGACAATATCAATGCTGCAAATACAAACTTCTAAAATTTATTTGTGCAAATTATTATTTTATTCTGTCTGATAACCTCTGCATCTCTGAAAATGGTTTCTCATTTCAAAAATATATTTTAAATGTATTCAATCTGTTAAAAAAATCATTCATTCAGTCATGAAAGGCCCTTTGGAAATCAGAGTGCTGTGCTGCAACACCTGCCTTGTAGAAGCAGGAAGCTAATGCTGACATTCAGTGTCCTGGCACTTCACATGGTGCTGTGTGAGTGGCAAGTGTTGACAGGACATTAATTCTGTTCAGGACCTTCTCTTATTCATGGTTTGCTTACATGACAACCAGTCAGGCATGTATCCATTGCCATCCATTTCTCACAAACCATGCATTAAATTGCCTGCAAATTCCTTGTCCTTTCTGCTCCCAGAGCTACTTTGACACAGGCAGAGGATAGTTGCTTGCAAATACCCCAATATCACGCAAATTCAGTCCAGATTTTGTGACAAATTTTTATTTCTATTTTTTCTGGAGCTTTTCTCTTTTTTATACTTCCAATGTCTCCTACTTTAAAAAGCAAGATTTTTAAGTTATTATTCAGATAGAAGAAAAGGATAACCTATTTATCATACTACCCCACTGCCCTCCCTTTCTCTACAATCTACTCATTTCTAACTCCTGCACTTGCCAGTAAAATTGCTGTAGTGGCCATGTGATGAACTTGCCAAATTAGATAATTTAAAAAAATGTTGGGAAAGAAATGTAACATGAACCTTTCAGATTCCATTCAGCGCTCTGGGTGAATTAACCTTCCAGGCCTAGCTTAATCTCGGTGCTTTTGTGAGTTGCTGCAAATGAGGAGGTCCCTTGCCTCTCTCTGAGCCCTGTCAGCTCCTTCTCCTCTCAGCAGAGTGTTTGAGCTGGAAGCTCCATCTCCTGTCTATGGTACCAGGCAGCTTCTTGGGTCTTCTATTTCCTCAGCCAGCTACTGTTTTGAGAGGAAAGTGCTGTATTACAAACCTCCTTCAAGACATTACACATGATCTGATCCCTCCCTTAAGGAGCCTCAGAACAAATAGTAGCCATTTAGAAGAAGCCTTTGGATATTTTGGCGCTTTTTTTCAATCAGATCAATTTTGCTGAATGATTCAATAGATAGGTACACCACTTCTTGCTCCAGCAAGTTGTGCAGGTCACGAGCGGAAGCTGGAAGGTAAGGAAGAACAAGGTTAATTACACAGACTCACTAGTGGATATAAAAGGAGCTGAAGATCTAAGATGTTTTCTGGAATAATGCTTCAACTCTTGAGAAGTCCCAGAGGAGTAACAAGTACAGGCAAAACTGAGATTTTGAGTATCTAGAGATTATGTGTTTGGTTTGGTTTTATTTGGTTTAATGCTGTTTACTAAAGTGAATTGAATTATTTCATATCTATTAACAAGTAACTATCCTGATTACTTTAGTAATCAATTATGTAGTCTGACATTTTGAGAGAATGAATATGATTTATCTTTAAATAAGATTATTTACTTTATTCTTGAGTATACCTTAGTTGTTACATACAAAATTTGACTCTATTATTTATAGAGAAAGGGAAAAAAATCTGTATTCTCAGATGAGGCTACAATGGAAAGTGTATTTATTTCTCATAAAGAAGTCAGGATGCATTTTGTAGGTGCACACTGCTACTATGCTGTGCTTGGGATTTTAGTGGGTTTCTATAAACTACATACTGTTCCTTGTAAGCATAAGCTGCAAGTCATATTCCTCTGCCTTGCTAGTACTAGTCTGACGCAGAAGACTGAAAAATTTAATTTGAAATCAGCCTGACGCAGAAGACTGAAAAATTTAATTTGAAATCAGCCACATCCTGAAGTTATTCCAGTGAACATATGCATTCTATATCCTTTGATCAATAAAACAGCTTGTTGTTTTCAGTAGAGAACCCAGGAGTGAGGTTACCACTTTCTTAGAATACTTGGATCAGACTTTTCAGGACACAATTCAACTTTTTGTTACAATGTCCATAAATCTAGGTTAACTCCAGTAATGCTATAAGTATTCAGCAAAATTGTTGTTTAATATGAATTTTCTGTTCAGTATGAACATTTATGCATTTTGTTGTAATGCATTTTTATGTTCATGAAAGTAAGGTTTTGAATACCAGTAAAACAAATTTCTGTCTGCATCCACTCAGCAATGTAAAAGCTATTAGATTATTGTCCTGTAGTAGCAGGCTCAAATTTGCATCAGTTTTCTGGTTTATCATCCAATTTAAAAGAAGACTTAGAAGGATAACAATACCAAATGCATTTTGCAGAGAGATTATGTGACTGCCTGACACCATCCATTTTTATGTGCTTGTTCTCCCTCTCTATGTCTCTCTCAGTGTGCCTTCCATCAATGAGTGGATCTTGCTGTTAGCTCTTGAGATTATTTCATGATTTTCATAATTTGCTTGTATGAATGTTGAGGAAATACTGAATCGAAGGGTTAATACTTTCTTTTCCCCTTGCTTTGATTCTGTAGTGTCTTGCCAAAACTACCATTACATCAAAGGCTTTCTGGTCCTCCCAGAACACAGCCATCCTTTGATCTTATAAAAATGACCAGGAGAGGAGGAGCAGTTTGAGATCCTCTGTCCTGCCTGCCTCGCCCTTTCCTTTCCTTTCATCGGTTAGCCAGTGTGTCACTTCCTTTTGTTGGGCTTCCCAGAGTCTTTTCTCTGCTCATTACCACCAAGTAACTTCTGCTTCCTGAGGGTGCTGGCAGCCCGCTGTTTCTTTTCTCCTGATGCTCAGCTTTCTCTTCCCTTCTTCCTTGATGTTGTCTTCTCACCCTATGTATCTACTGCTCTTGTTTAATACCCAGCTACTTGTCCATCCTCTGCCCTTCTAATACAATCACCTCTAGTTTTCTAGCCCTCAGAGTGAAAAAGCAGTTCCTGTGTTCAGACAGAATCTCCTGTCTTTCAGTTTGTGCCCACTGTTTGTCACTGGAAAGAGCCTGGCTCCCTCTTCTTCACACCCTCCCTTCAGATACTTGTGCACATCGATGAGACCTCCCAGAGCCTTCTTTTCTCCACACTAAACAATCCCAGCTTTCTCAGCCTTTCCTCACAGGAGAGATGCTCCAGTCCCTTAAAAAATTTGTTGCCCTTTGCTGGACTGGCTCTTGTATGTGTCTTTCATACAGGAGAAGCCCAAACTGGACCCAGCACTCCAACTGTGGGCTGACTAGAGGAGAGGGGTCACCTCACTTGACTTGCTGGCAATGCTCCTAGTGCAACCCCTCCGTGCTCTATCTAAGCTCCTTTCAAAACTATGAAAATGTGTTCCACATGTTGCAAATATTGAACATTTTTGCCAAAGTTTAATAAACCAAAATCCTTCAGTTTTTAATTAGAGACAGGAAAAATCTCAGGAAAAATCCTTATTGCAAAAGACTTAAGTTATCTAAAGGTATTTATTTCAGTTGAACTCAGAGTAGTAGTATACAGTGTTGTCACTTTTTTTTTTAACATAGTAGGTATATGCATGTAAATGTAATTTTAAACAGAGATCCTATGAGCTCCATCCACAAGATTCTCTTGAGAAATCAGAGAATCATAGAATCACTGAGGTTGGAAAAGACCCCTGAAACCATCATGTCCAACCTTTGACTGAACACTACCTTGTCAACTAAACTAAACTAGAGCACCAAGTGCCACATCCAGTAATTTCTTGAACACTTCCAGGGATGGTGACTCCACCCTCTCCCTGGGCAGCCCATTCCAATGCCTAAAAACTCTTTTAGTGAAGAAATTCTTCCTAATGTCCTCCTTGAACCTTTCCTGGAGCAGCTTGAGACCATTTCTTCTTGTCCTGTCACTGGTTGCCTGGCAAAAGAGACCAACTCCCACCTGGCTACAGCCTCCTTTCAGGCAGTTGCAGAGAGTGATAAGGTCCCCCCCTGAGTCTCCTTTTCTCCATGATAAACAACCCCAGCTCTCTCAGCTGCTTCTTATATGAATTATGTTGGTTTCATCTGTGGAATATGTATCTGAGTTCTTCCACAGAATGTAATCTCATAAGACATAGATAAATGCTTTCTTTATTTTTCTTGGTTTGGTTTATATATCATGAAATAAGTTAAGTTTTGTTTGACAGCAGACTACTGACTAGATGTTTCTAATATGCCACTAGGTCCTTCATTTTAGATTTAAATGCTTTATGTTTGATCTAATTATAACCATAGGAGTACAGGCATCAGTTACGCCTACTGATGCCACCACAGATTTTTTTTCTCTCATTATTGTGCAACTTTTTATGAAAATAGGGAAATCCATAAAGAAAACTCCTAATTTTTTTTCCTACTCTGACACTGATTTGCTGTGAATCCTTGTTTAAATCACTTCTCTTTGTATTTCAATTTTTCTCACCTGAAAAACTGAATGATACTTCTTCTTTCCCATGAAGGCTGTGTTAATTGAATTTTTGTAATGCTTTCTGGAAGGCTTGATGAAATACTGTTAGCATACAAAACTTTAACATAATTTACATGTAAAGATTTTTAGCCTGCAGTGCTCCATAATGTTAAAGGTGAGAAACAAGGAAGTCTTTACACCTTTTAAGAATGTGTTCCCACTAACATTGCATTACTTTGCACACTCTGCTTCTTGTGTTATATTTCTTTTAATGTCCAGGAATTATATCTGGATGTCTCTGATCAAAATCTTAGTAAATGATAAAGAATAGATTCTCAAAAACTAGTCCTATGGACCCCCAGAGTACTTGGAGCACTGACTGATGATTCACGGAAAGCTGGCTTGCCAAAAGACAACAGTTTCCTTCATGTTTCCAGCTGCTAGTATGCATCAAACAACTGCAAATTCATAAAATACATTCCTAATATTTTCCCATGTAAACAATTCCCCTAGTTAGCAGAGGGATGTCATGTTCTTATGAATGAGAGAAAAGACAGTCCATATCATTGCAAACAGGAAAGGAAGAATCCATGAAGTTCCTTTAATTAAAATGTGGTCCATCCCATGCAAAAACATCTGGAATCTAAATTAAATGTTCAAGTAGTTTGACATTGGCAGTGCTTTGTTAGCAAAGGTAATTTGTTTTTCATTAGTGTAGTTTTTGCTTAAAAAAATCTTAAAACTCTCATGAAACAATGCAACACAGAGAAAAAAGCCAATTGAGCATTGAAATTGTAATTTGGTAAATTTACATGTGTTACCTACCTTTGTACAGGTAATTTGACTTCTTGATGTGCTGAAATCATCAAAACAGTGATATAGTTGGAGTAATGATATACGTGGAATATTAAGATACAAAATATCTTTCTTTGTTTTCTCTGTAAGTTCCCTCTCTAAATATGATGTACTATTCACAGAATGTCCCAGCTATCTTGGAGTTTGCCTGGCATATTCAAGTCAGCAGAGCACCTCAGGCCTCTTAAGCAGAACCACCTCCATAAAAGAAAAGTGTATGATTAATCAGTGGAGAGCTGGAGATTGAAACTGATAGTGCACAGTTTTACAGATCTTAACAGGAAAAGCAAAGGATACTTTTAAACATACTGGGTGCATCCTATTCTTACTATTTAGGTATTCAATACACTAAGGTCATTTATAAAGAAGTCATTTTAGGTCACCTCTAACATTATATCTTTCATTTGAATTGTAACTGCCTGCTGACATGCATTGCAGGCAGTTAAAATGACGTTGCATTTAATCTTTTTATGGTTATTCTTTGGGGATTAGCTAACTGGTACTTAAATCAACTCTCATTTAAAATAAAATATCTGTGCAATACAGATAGCCATTTGTTTTTACCTTCCTCAGAAAAGAAAGGAGCACTGTACTTGAAAGTCAATGAAGTTTAGTTTCTGGTTTATGTTTATGTGTTTTCAATATATTGACTATAAAGGCAAACTTCAGGAGTACTGTATACAAACCTGCTTTGATTTATTTGCATTTAGCATTGCAGCTTTGAGACTAAAAATAAAATGTGTCTGATTTTGATTTAGATCTGTCCCTTGAGACAATGTGAAACCATCCATTAGCAGAACACATGAGTATAGGAGGATTAACTGTTCACATGCACTTTAAACATCAAAGTGTTTGTATGAAGTCATGGAAAATAAGTAATTTGTTTTGTCATTCTCTGTGAAAACACAGAACGCCCCTTTCTAAAGTAAATAGTCTTTATTTTAAAAACAGAAAGATTAGTAGCACTCAGTCTATCGAAGAGAACTGCTGTTAAGTGAAATGCCATTAATACTGCTTCAGTCGGTACAATAGGTGTTCCTCTTATCAGTACCATCAATGCACTGGGTCAGTACCTGCTGTTGCTTGTTATACATATGCAGACAGATGTGATTGCTGTCTTTAGGATTATTTGTATGCATTATGGCATACAGCTTTCTGATTTCTGGGAAAAAATTTAACAGTACTTAATTGCCCTCTATATCAGGTGCTTCTAACATCCTTTTTCACATTTTATCTGTGTGGCTAAATCTATCTTTTTAATAGAATAGAGTGTAGTCATTAATGATACAAGTATGGCATTTGTACCATCTCGAGGAGGTTGCTGTGTTTCATTAATTACCAGACCAGTTCCGTGGGCCAGCTAAAAGCTCTTTCATCCCCTTTCCCTCACCTTCTTCAATGTATTCTTTCATTGCCACCTTCCTTATTGAATCTCCCCTAACAACAAATTTGGCTTTTTCTCTTCTTCTGTTTTTATTTACACATCACTAGCATTCTTTTAATTTGTTTTATGGAACAGGCACACATTTCTGTTCCTGAAAGTGTTAGCATATGAGTTATCCTATTCAAGTCCCTCAGACTGCTCAGAAGACTGTGAGAATTTTAGAATGTAAAAAGAGCCATTCAAGTCAAGACCAAAGGTCAATCTAGCCCAGCTACAGACATCGCAACAATGGCCAAAATAAATTGCTTAGGGAAGACATTATGAACAGGACTGATACGTATTTTGTTTCCCATTCATTCATTCTGATTCCAGCCGTTCAAAGCTCAAAGGCTTCCAGACTTATATGTAGTTTCTGTGAATCTGGAATCATTATATGGTCTTTCTCATTCATGAACTTGCCCAGTTCTCTGCTTAAAGCCATATAAAATTTTCTATCTTTATTGACTTCTGATTTTATGCAAATTGGTCGTTAGTCCACTCAGTCATCTCTCTTCCTGGCTGAAGAGTCCTGTTCTTTAGAGTATTGTATTTAATCATTTCTCACTTGGAAACAGCACTCTATGACTTTGAAAATTCTTGTTGAACTTCTCTGACCTTTCCCTATTTACCTTTTGAGATAAGGATCCACATCTGTACTCAGCAGTCAAGATGCAATTGGATTAATAACCTGGGACAGTTATGTTCTCTGGCTTTTTTATCCTTTCCTGATTATATTGAGTGTTGATTTTGCTTTTCTGATTGATATTGAGCACCGTGTTAGCAGATTCTTGATAATATGTATCATTATCCCATGATCTGCTTCCTGAGTAGCAATGGTTACCTTAGAGCCCATCATTTTGAGCGTGAAGTTAGATTTAAACTTAAGGAGTCTAAAACACCATCCAGAAATCCAAGTAGCCTATACCATGCTTTAGCCACATTATTCTCAACAAAACCAAAAAACCAAGGACTGAGTATGCATCTAACCCAAAGGCTGGTCTTCTGCTTTCAGGATTATATTTAATAATGTAACTAATAAGGAGTAACAGAGACACAGCTAATTTATTTTTTGCCACTGCAAAAAGTGCCTGAAATAGAGGGGGTATATTTAGGAGACACTTTGGAAGAACAGATGATAAACATCTTCCATAAGTCCATTTACGGGCAGTGTTGACATGAGGTCTTGGCATTGAAATTAGAGAAGGAACTGAAAAATTGGATGGTTTAAAGCATGGGCTTACACCTAGGGCCTGAGTTCCTTTTTTGATGAGGGCAGATCACAGGTCATCTGTATTAAAACAGGGTGTGAAAGAAAGCAAAAATCTTTGTAGCTGAAAAAGAAATTGCTGTAAATTGTATATACAGTATAGCATGATGAGGAGCTACTCCATTAAGTCTGTCCTGTCTCTCAGTAAACTGTATTTCAGCTCTATGTAACATCTCAGATTTAGATTTTTCTGCAGTTCATAAGTAAAATAGTTTGGCAAAATGTGTTAGGTAATATATACCATAAGCTTAAAATATTTATAGTTTAATTTGATGCTGGATGAAGAAGAGAGATTGAAGGGCATTGCAATTTTAGGGTTATTTCTTGTGAGGAAGTGTTTTATTTCTGATGGGGCAGGGGAGTTGTTGGTGTTCAAAGTAAAAAATTTTGTAAACTTCATCTCTATCAGATCTGTGTAATACTAGAATGACTTCCGAACATTAGGATTCAGTATTTTTTTTACATATAGTTATGTTTGGATTCCTCAGGGTCTGTTATCTCAGCTTAGAAATACACATACAGACCAATACCAGGGGCTACTTTGTCAAGAAGCAGCAAACATTGCATCTCATCATAAGATAATGGTGCGGAAAATCTGTGCTTTGATGAACATAAGGCCGTTGTAAAAGGAGCACAAAATATGAATGAACACTGCTTTACTGTGGTAAAAGTGAAATGGTTGATTCTTATGAGAGGGAAACATTAGAGACTGATAGATACCTCTAGGCAATTTTACTTTCAAGTGGGATGTACAGTAGCACCTGAAAAATTAAAATAAATAAGCTATTTTTTATCTATACACACATTTCTACACTATCATCTGGGAAAAACACTTGAAATGCAACATGTAGGCCTCTTGCCTGATTGTATCCAGAAATACGAAGAATCCGTTTTATACATTAATCACTAACATATATAACTGCAGATTCCATAATTATTTTCTGGTAAAGAACCATTTTTTACAGGAAATCCCTACTAAATGTTAGGTGAATTTTGCAAGTAAAAAAACTTGATTGCAAATTAAATTACACACTAAAATATAAGACTTCTAATAAAGATACTACCATAGATTGTCGTTTTGGTCCAAACATGGCTAGTGAAGTGTGAAAATTACTGAACTTCCTTTCTTATGCACCAGGTAAGAAAGAAAAAAGTGCTGTATACTTGCTGGAAGAAATAACCTTTATTAATTCTAAATCTGAGTTTTACAAAATTGATTTGCCCTTCTTTATTCACTGCAAGTCAGCCCAAGTGTGCACTTTTCTATCCTTTCAGAGCTTTTCTGTTGTGGTGAATGAACCAGCCAGGAGGCCACAGAGCCCAGAAACAGAGGTTTGGTGGGCTGGTACCAAGGAGTAAAACCCCATTCTATGAAGATGGCTTCTGCCTTTGAATTCCTAGGATTCCTGAGGGGTGGTTCTGTCTACAGTTGACAGACACCTCTTGTGTCCCCTAAGGGAAGGTGTCCTGGCCTGTCCCGCCTTCCTCCTCTTCCTATGGGGTCCCTGTGGTGTCACCCCGCCCCCTTCCCTGTATCCTTTAAAAAGCCCCTCAGTCTCTCATCTTGTCCTCTTCGCATCTGGCCCCCTTCGAGGAAGCTTAATAAACCCTTGGAACATCGGTCGAAGGGCCACCTCTGCGCATTTGTTTCTGGCTGCGCCTGGGCTATCCACAAGCCCCAGGCACGCTAGGCTCCGTGCCCTCCACCGCACGGGCTGGAAGGCTGGCAAGCGAGGCGTTCTACCTTTGTGTGGAACACACCTGGACCAAGCTGCGGCCATCTCAGCCCGGCCAGCGTGCCGGCGTATTAATATACTTTTCCAGGGGCAGTATTCAGTGTTGCAATTGGGGACCTTTTTGTACTGAGCATCCTCAGGGCATCCCATTTCAGGAAGTGATGTACCTATCTTTCAGGCATAATTCATATAGTTAGTCTTGTATAATTCTTGTAAATTTTTAACAGTCTAACTGAATTAATGTGTTAATATCAAAGAAAAACAAAACTCCTCATTCTGATTCGTGTTCTTAACTAAATGATCTCCACATTGTTTTTCCTATCTCATTCCTATTTACTTGTTCTTGCTAAGTGAATAACAAATCTGTCTTTTACTCTGTTTCACTTTGGTCTGTTCTTCCTGTACTCCTTAAAATCTAAAATATCATTATTTGCTGATCAGTCCTTTTATCCCATTTTGTAGGTGGTTTATTCTTCCTGTTGTTCTTATAGCAACAATTCATCCAACCCTCTTGAAAAATTCTTTCCGTGTGATAATGGAGTTGTTATTGTTCTAGCACATTTGACTGCAATGTATTCTTGTTCTCTTCTGCACTGTGTGAAGAATAGCAATTATCCAGGGAAAAAAGGGCCAGATTTGGGAATTCTCAAATATTTCTCTCCTACTGCATTTCGCATTCCTACTGCAGAATGTAAAGTGGGATAAGAGAGCTCTGTTTTATCTAGCATACAATCTAAGGGTAAAAGTTTATTCCTGGAAAATGGGAGATATTGTTTAAAACTTTAGTCTCAGAAGGAAAAAAAACTCCAAGTATCCAGAAAACTGATTTAACCATATGCTTGTTTTATAGAAATATGTCCTAATATTGTCAACATATTAACTGTCAGTACAAATTTTTCTTAACTATAGAAAATAGAGAAAGATATCTATATACATAATATTTTTGCATACATGTAATTGCAGAAACAGAAGAACGAGTCTCATATCCTCTACCTAATTTAGTGTATTGGTACTGAATATTGACTACAAGTTCAGTCCTGTTAGCTGCAAATGAATCCCATTGTTTATGACATTTGACCTTTGTTTGGTATGAATATTTCTTAAAACCTTAAAAACTGAATGTTTAGAACTAACAACAAGGTAGACATTGTTGCTTTTAAACAGATGGTGTGTCTTCATTTAGGTTACCCTGTTCAGTTCTGATTCTCTACTCCTCACTTGTAGTCTCCATCTTTTTGAAGTTGATGCCACTTGTGCTAAGAGACTCCCATTGATTTTTCTTCTCCTTTTGTGACTGAAACTTTTAGTCTCTTCAGGTCTTAAGTCTGGGATCTAAATGGAATGTTTGTCATGTTGGTCGGATTGAGACTTTCCAGGACTAGTAACAGAGCTTTTGTAGTTAAGGGCAGGTTAACTCGGTTTGCATAGGCTTTACAAAGTAATGATACTTATTTCAGGATTGATGAATTTTGTTTGTTTTAAGATTTTGCTTTAAAGTACCAAGGCAGTAATATGGTTAATGAAGCCCATTACTGGTAGATTGAATACCAGACTAGCAGAACCTATCCAAAGAAGTGTGATTTTTAGAATTGTGGAGGAAATACTAACTATTGTTCAGAAAGTACAAACATTTCTGGTTTTACTTGCACTTCGGCAAATAAAAGAAGGACAGCCTTTGAGAAGCTGCAGAGGCATCTGGCCTGTGGGACATGGTTGTTCTTTGTGCATGATCAACCAACTTCATCTGCACACAAAACCAAAACCATGATATATATTTTCTTCAGTTCTTTGCAGCTTGCAATAGACTACATTTTTTGTGTGATGGGTGTGAATGCGAAATCTTATTGTTGAGTCCAACCCTAACTCCCTAGAGTGGTAATTCATTTTTCAATAGTACATACATATGCCTAATCTAAACATAGGAAATTTGTTTGTTCTGTATTTAGCTAAGTGCTCACTGCGTATATTTTTATTTAAAAAAATCCAAACATAGAATCACAGAATTATGCTGAGTTGGAAGGTACTCACAAGGATCATCGAGTCTTACTCCTGTCCCTGACAGCTCTATCCCCAACAGTCACACCATGTGCCCAAGAGCATTGTCCAAACTCTTCTTGAGCTCTGGAAGGCTTGGGGCTGTGACCACTTTCCCTAGGGAGCCTGTTCTAGTGCCCAGTCAACCTCTGGATGAAGAACCTTCTTCTAATATCTAACATAAACCTTCCTTGACACAATTTCAGGCCATTCCCTCAGGTCCTGTCACTGGCTACAGAGAGGAGAGCTCAGTGTCTGCTCCTCTGCTTCCTCTCATGAGGACGTTGTAACTGCAATGACGTCTCCCCTCAGTCTCCCCAGGCTGAACAGACCAAGTGACCTCAGCCACTCCTCACATGGCTTCCCCTCAAGGCTCTTCACCATCTTCATTGCCCTCCTCTGGATGCTCTCTAATAGTTTAATATATTTCTTATAGTGTGGTGACCAAAACTGCTCACAGGACTCAAAGGGGCCATAAAAGGAAATCAGGTTTGATAATAACAGGACTTTTCTGTCATGAAATCGAGATGGCTGTGACCGATGATGATGTTGTCTTTCATGTGTTTTTCAATACCTCCTATCATAATCTTCTCCATAACTTTACCAGGCACTAAAGTGAAACTGACAGTCATGTAGTGCCCAGGGTCCTCTTTTTTGCCCTTCTTTATAATTGTGACAAGGTTCGCCAGCTTCTGGTAAGATGCAACCTCTCTGGATTCCCAGGACCACTCAAAAAATGTCAAGAGAGGTTTTGTGATGACATCAGCTGGCTCTTTGAGAAGTCTTGGATGAATCCCTTCAGACCCCATTGATTTCTAAGGATCCAGCTGGAGCAGCAAATTCCACACGAGTTCAGGGTCGACTGGGAGTTCATCATTCTTGCAGTCATGGTCCTCCTGCTGGGGGCACTGTGATCCCCTTGGTCGATCATCCATGTTGAGGACAGAAGCAAAGAATGCATTAAATGCCATTGCTTTGTCTCGGTTCCTGTTTGTGAGGTGACCATCCTCATCCTGTAAGGAGACGAGGGATCTTTTACACTGCCTATTGCCGTTAATATATTTTTTAAAACTCTTTATTGTCCTCCATATTTCTGGCAAGCTTCAGCTCCAGCAGAGCTTTGGCCACATGAATTTTCTCCCTACAGTGACAAGCGGCATCTCTGTATTCTTCTCATGTCAGTAATGTCTCTTATTCTAGTCCCTGGAGACAGCAGACTTCCCTGTGAGCTGGGTCCAGTCTGGCCCTCCATTCCCCTTAGAAGGGTGTTTCCTATTACGACTATGCTTCGTTTTCCTCTTAACAGAGGTTTTGGTGCAGGGTACAGGTAGTGTTGTTTTAGGAGGCCTCACTATCCCAGAAAGACCTTCACCCACCTCATCAGTAGCCTGGCCTTCTAGTTCCAGAGCCTCACATGTATAGTAGAAGGTGCCAATCCTACCAGTCAAATTCTGAGAAGGTGGAGGAACCTTCCTCCTAGTGATGCCTTATAGAGGCTGACCTAGAATAGATGCTAGACAGAGTGAAAGGATAAAGGGTAGGGATTTATTGAAAGGCCTTCACAGGGTACACCTTGGGCAGTGCAGGAGTCTCACAGAGACTACACCCAAGATGGACACAGTCACACGTTTTTCAGACAGATATAAGTTTAGGCCATTTGCATATCAGAGGTTAATTGTCCAATTACAGCTTCAGGCAGTGGAGTCCCATTCTCTTAGTTTGCTCCCCACCAACTCACTTTGTTTCCATTTCTTGAGGCCTGAGACAGTGAGGTGTCCTTGATTCTCAGGCCTAGAGAGGAATTGCTGTGTCTGACAAAAAGGGGAAAAGCAGTTGCTAACACTCTATATGGAGTTTAGAGTTATACGCTAAAGAACTGCAGGATTACAAATATATGAAAATATAAGAGCTAAAATCCTAAGGCATCACTAGTACATGCGGTGACCTGCGTCCAGCCTTCATCTTTAACAGAGCCTTGTCTAACAGTCCTTTGACTAATTACCCTGCATGGTTCTGAGTCCATCTGCTTCTCCACTTCAATGGAGGTTCATGACTCCTGAGAGTTTTGAGACTGTGAGACTCTGAAAATAATCAGACTCCCTCTTGCTTGTTTGCTCAAACACTACATAGCCTGTTCACTTCCTGCTGCAGCTCCTTCACCTGGTGAGCAGCTCCTTAAGCACAGCTCACCTTCTGCAAAAGAACTGTCAGCCCCAGCCTCGTGAAAAGGCATCAGGCACTCCTGGCAGCCTCTGACCTGGAGAGCTCCATCTCCCATCAGCAGGTCTGGCTGGCTGCAGCCTCGGACATGGCTGCTTCAGTGACTCCCACAGCTACATGTGATTGAGCTTTAGAGCAAGTCAACACCGTAACTGAGGAAGCTTGAACTGTATGCTGATAAGACTGGGGTGTTTGATGTGTGAGATGGCTGAAAGAATGGATTCATTTTTAATGTTTTAACTTTTGTTCTGTTCTTTAGAGTACTCGAGTAGCTTTACACCACCTGGAGTCTGTGCCTGAGAAACTGAGCCTGTTAGAAGATTGCAGAGATACTGGAGTGAGAAAGATTTCATTTGACTCTCTCACTACTTCTAAAATATTTTGGTTAATTAATATTCTCTATGAATGTACAGATAAGTTGTTTAATAAGATATTTACAGTTGGATATGTACATCCTATATAGATAGAAACATACTGAAATTTATTTTTATGTTTTTACAGATCTTTTTGAAGTTACAAATTTAGTTCTAATTATTAACACTGCTCCGTAATGTAAGCAAACATTGATAACTAGGGATAAAAGGTCACGTGTTAATTACTCTTTCAGACTATTTTTATTTAGTGGTAAATTCCAATACTACATGTTAAAAAATGAAAATTTTATAATTAAATAAATTATGCCAGTTGTTTCAATATTTAACTTAATGAGTGAAGATAGATGATCTTTACAACTTTTTGTTTTGTTTTGACTTAATGACAATACTTGTCACTTATTTTCTCAGCATCACTATCCAATCAAAGTGTGTTCGGACACAGTAGGACATATTGGCAGTAGTAGTGACATACTGTCAAGAGTGATAAGGCTCAGATTAGATTTTCAGTAGCTAAGTGGCTAATCTCCTGTACCATAGTTACTTTCCATTTATGAAATGGGTGGTTTAATAAAAAAGAATTAGTAACTTCCTTGCACAATATAAACTTTAAATCAGTATTAAACCACAGATCAACAAATACATAATGATTTGCATTTTATTTGGTATGTAAAATTTCTTAATCTGTGGTTGTCATAAATATTTCAAAACATACTTGTTCGGAGCGTTGCTTATTCTGTGTTCCTGCATGCCGTCATCAGTTAATAATTCTACACCATTTTATTACTGTCATCATCAACAGATTTGGTAATGCAGGTACTGGCTAAAATGTTTGGGTTTTTTACGAACAGTATTGTTGAGATGTATAGTTTTAATTTCACATTCCAGGTGTCCCCAGGAGGGCTTTTGTGCTCTGACAGAGGTTTGTGTTTACCTTCTGTTTCTACTAAAGGGAAAATTTTTTTCTCAGCAGGTGTCTGCAATCTCCTTCACACTTGCCCTCTCTTGCTTAACATTGCTATGAAATTACGCTCTCATTTTCTAGTTTGCTCTAGTTTGAACTTAGCCAATATTTGTGAGATTGGAATGCAAAGTCATTGGTTTCAACTGGGCTCTGTCCTTCTCCATCATGCTTAGTTTTTTAAAGATAGTTTTATGAAGATGAGTCTGTATCAACATAGTGTTTTGTTTAAGAAATAATTTATTATTCAAGAGAGCTAAGCTTTACGCCTTAGCTTTGAGAAGGATGTCAGTTTGGAGCTTCATTACTGTTTCTATTTGCAAATAACATATTGGGTTTTTTGTACAATAGCATATTTTACTCTCAAGCGGTATGCATGAATGAAGTATTTCAAAGCCATTCATTGTTTTCCACTGCTAGCACGTTCTTCCCTCTATGTTTTCATAGGATGGGAGAAGGAAAGAGAAAGTAAGTTTTGGTAAACCTCTCAGGTTGTCTAGGAAGTTTGTTAATTCAAGTGAATCATTAGCTACTTCATTGAAAGCATTATGTTTTCTTATGGAAAATACTGTTTTGTCCATATCCTTAGAACCCTCTTTTCTTCAAGTGCTTGTTTCTGCAGTGTTGTAATTATTTTTTCACCATTACAGAATTTCTTTGTTAGAAGGTATGATATTGCTGAAGTTTGGAAAGGGTTATAAGAAATCATTCACCAGTTAGGGATAAAGCCATTTCCATTTTAATCTACATGTATTTTAACATTATTTTTCTGTACAGAACATTATGCTTTTGTATGGCCCCTGTAGTTCAGCCTCTGAAAGTTAGTACTTAATTCATTCTTGTTGTGGTGAAAACCCTTAACGATACCTGTGTTTATAATAGTCAGAATTTCTAACTACTTTTCACATGATGAAATCATCAAAATCTTTCAATGCATTTCTAGGAGTCCCATTGCCGAAGAGAGATGATTGAGGAAAGGTATATGAAGTATAAAGACATAGTGAGTTCTTTACAGCAACAGCTGGAAGATTCAAAGCAAAAAGTTGGGCAAGTCAAGGTATGTGTCTGTACTCCACTTTCGTGTCCAAATTACTTTCAGTCAGCAACATAACCATACCTTATTAACTCCTAGTACAAACACAGACTAAAATCATGCATGAATGTTTCTGTTTCATATAGCTGCCATGGCTGATGGCATGGCAGGTATATTGACATGGCATAGCATTTGATGAATTAAGGGTTGCCTTCATTGTAAATGCCATGGATACTTTCCAAAAATCTTTTAAATTTCACAGAAAGGTATCTTAATATTTCTTACTACTCTGAAGTGTTTACCTGCTTTGTCAAATTGCTATCTACAGCAATTTTTTAATTGTTTTGTTCAATTTTCTCTTGTCTGTTCAAGTAAAAGATACAGAAACCTCTTTCGTCTATGAAAAGGTTGACTAATTTATAAATCATATGTAGTAATTTAAATAAAAATGTAGTAGTTGATATTTGCATTCTTTACAAACGATTCTGCATGATGTGTCTTTCATACATAAATGAAATCTGGGCGAACAGAAGGGAAGTCATTTGCTGAAGGTCATTCACTGGACTCATAGAAGTGCTAAGCATGAATAACTAACTCCCTACAATGCAAATCCAGTGCTTTTTTTTAGAAACTTTGCCTGTAATGGGTTCAACTTTCCAATTATTAACATGCTTTCTTTCCCTTATTAGCTTGTTCATTGTCATATCACTGTCCTTGTGATAGCAGCTTACTTCAGCAGAACTACGATTTCTTATGGGAGGGATTGAAATAAGTGATCAGACCTAAAGAATCATACTAGTATTTCTGCTACATATCTCAGTCATATCAGTTTCTTTGGCAACGTATCATACCTTTGTCTCTAAGCAATTGAGCTCATATCAAGGATCACACAATCTATCAAAAAGATATTCATGTTCCCCAACTTATCTGTAACTGTTTCCCTTCTACAAAATGAGGACATACTTTCCGGTATGTCTTAAAAAGTGGAAAAGGTAAAATAAATACACAATATTTTAGCTTAGTAAGTTGCTGTTGTAAGAAGGTGTTCAGTTACTTGAAAAAGCCATCTTGTTCTTCTGTAAGAAAGAACTGAAAGGAGGAAACAGGCACATTCAGCCTGTTGTTGCTGGTAATCTTCACTTTCTTGAATTTCTCTTCCCACCACACAAGTGTTACTAAATCAGTAGCTACTGAAATTTGGAAAACATTGAAAAGCTAAGTGGAATGCAATCAGCTGATGGTAGAACATAACATTGCACTAAGCTGACTGAACTTACTGAGCTTGTGTGATTTGAACTCAATAATCAGAATCCAGTCCAAAGCTGATTCCAAAACAATTCTCTTTCTTTGGACAACCGAGAGCATTTAATGGCTTCCATTTAGTCAGGCCTAATTGGGTTTTTGCATGACATACAGTACTCTTTGCTGTCACGGCTGTTGCAAATAGAACAGAATGTTCAAAACCAAGTAACAGACGGATGCTAATCTGATTTCAGTGATCAGGCTAGCTTAGACTAAAAAAAACCTTTTTAATGCTTGCTTTTCTTACCCTCCTTTGAAACTAACTCAAATGCTTTTCTTTTCTTTTCTTTTCTCTTCTTTTCTCTTCTTTTCTCTTCTTTTCTCTTCTTTTCTCTTCTTTTCTCTTCTTTTCTCTTCTTTTCTCTTCTTTTCTCTTCTTTTCTCTTCTTTTCTCTTCTTTTCTCTTCTTTTCTCTTCTTTTCTCTTCTTTTCTCTTCTTTTCTCTTCTTTTCTCTTCTTTTCTCTTCTTTTCTCTTCTTTTCTCTTCTTTTCTCTTCTTTTCTCTTCTTTTCTTTTCTTTTCTTTTTTTAATTTTTTTTACTATTTGTCAGTTGGGAGTCTAAAATTGATTGCTGGAGTAGTGTAGGTTTGAGGACATCAAAGTTGATTCTTTCTGACATTTTTGGTTCACGCTGTATACATAATGCAGATATTTGACAGATATTTGATCGGTGATAAAATCCATGTTTCTTATAAAATTTTTTACATTGATCATTTTAGGTAAAATTACTTGTGGAATTAATCTTTCTCCTCTTGTTACATTGTTCTTTCTAGCCTTTCTTGTAATACACTTGTTTCCGCTTGCTTGCCAACATTGATCTCAGACAGGCATTATCTAATCTTGTGTCCCAGCCTTTTTTCATTTCAAGGAGGAAAAATTAAACCAAAGTTGAATGTTCCTCTAAAAGCAGGTTTATTTCTTTCTTTCTTATGATTTCTTTTGTCCCCACTCAATCTTCCTACTCTTCTGTAGTCTTGTCAGATGACTTTAAAATACCTGTTGCTTAGAAGCCCAGAAAAATCATAATTTCTATTTGTATGTGTTAAAATGGAAGATTTCCAGTAATAAAAGTGGGCCAGAGGCTGGCAGAATACAGGTACAACAATCTTGGTTTGTCAACTAAGAAAGGTCCAAATGATAGTAGATTAAGATGAAATTGGGGGGAAAACTCCATAAATATAACATATTAAAAGAGAATAGCAACAGAAGCAAAATCAAAACAGAAAGCCAGAGGAAAACTAGAGATAAATATTATGATGCAGAGATACAAATATTTTAGGAGAGCTTCCCTGCCACAGACAATTGGCCATCTACTCAAACACAACATACAGATGTAATTGTCAATGAACATGACAAAAGGCACAGTCTATAAATTAAAATTTCTGTAAAGAGAAAGCCATTTTGTATTGCAGATACTGGTAGAAGCACTTCTCTTGTTTAAAAGCTCTTCTTTTAAGGCATTTCTGGAAGCAGAATGGAAAGACAAAAACTTCTTTTATTCTTTAAAAGTTGTTATTGTGCTATGAACACTTTAGGTATTAAGTCTCTCATCAGTGCATAAGGGGATTAATATGTATAATTCCCATTAGTCTTAATAGGAGTAAATCCTTCTTCAATGATAGAACAAAAGTTCATTGTATCTCTAAATTAATGTAGAATTTTATTTTGTGTTCTGTTTAGTTTTCAAATCTTAGTATCAGCATGAATGATAAATTGCAAGATGTTTTAACAAAATTCCCTGAGGCTGTTTATGATAAGAATTCAACAGAAAAATTGTGTGTTTTATGAACTGATGCATTTATTCAGTATTACCTCTTCTCATTTCAAGAAACTGAGTAATTTGGATACCAAGCCAAGCTTTTAATCTTATTTTGGATGGTATTGTAACTGGGGACTACTTGCTGCAGAGCTAATAGAGATTTTTCAGGGATTTTTGTTTAAGTGACCTTTTTAAATTTATCTTCTCTTTTTAGCTTATAGACCAAATGACTTTCCTCACCAAGAAGCTATGCTGTATGGATTTAGCCATAAATAGTAACATTGTACTTCAGACTTTATTTAATGGTTTAACAAAAAAATTCAAAACCACATTTAGATATTTTGATATGAGAAATCAATGAACTTTAAGTTTCCTCAGTGGCAGAGAAATTAGATTTAATATTTTTTACTACTTGTGGAACTTCAGTGAATTAATATGAACCATTCATTGATGAGGAAGTCATCATTCACTGATGTCTGCCCTGCTGATATGGTATGTCCTGAACTGTGGATGTCATGTGAACAGGAAAGAGCATTTTTACAACTTGCTGTAGTGGCAAAGACTTGCAATGCTGCCAGTGCTTTTCTCAAAGCAAGGCAGTTTTTTGCAGACCTTTTATAGTGGTGAAATGGGGATAAAACTCATAAGCAAATTAATTTGAACCTAACTGCAATACTGAGAATTCAGAGAATTCAAATTAGTCTTTTCCAGTGTGTGTGAAATCACAGCACATGCCTGTATGTGTGCTACTGTATGCTTTTTGTTAAAGTTTACAGCTGCTTGATAGTAACAGACAAAATTATTTTTATTTGGTTCCCATAGGATGTGAAAATGGATGCTGAAATTTCTGATATAGAAGTGGCTTCTCACTCTTCTAGTTGGCGAACTCAAAACAGCTTTTTGTGCAGCTCACTGCTCTCAAATTCAGGTTGTAAGTATTATATCACAGAAAAAAAATCTACAGGTAACTTTTTTTTCTTTTAAAATTTTTTTTACTTGAAAGAGTAAGACACTACTTTTTGAAAAAGAAGTGCTAGAACCATCTTAAGTATCCTTCTGTGTTTTAGTTTGAGATTATGGATGGATGTCTTTGCCTAGGAAGTACTTCATTACATCCCACTGAGAGCTGTTTGGGTTTTTTTGACTGAGACATACAATATATTTTGTTTGTCAACCAAACCTATGCCAAAGAAAAGGGCTGCCCATGAATTCTGAATCTCTGCATAACGAGTCATACCTGTGTAAGCTGTGTATCTTCCGAGGGACCAGAGAGATGTCCTCAAACATGGATTCTTTCCAAGATCTTTCATGTGCACCAGTTAGTCTCATGCTTGTGTAGCATTTTCGCAGTGAATGTTGAATTCACTAATTGTACTTCAATAGTGGTTTTTAACTGTTTTTTCTACCCCCTTGTGCGTATACAACCTGTGTTCATGTGAAGTCAGGGAGTCTCTGATGCAGCTGGGAAATGCTCAGTAAAACATAGAATGTATTAGCTCTTGATCGGGTACATAGGCACACCTTTGCATGAGTGTCAAAAGTAACTTAAAACCCAGGTTTTTAAGGGTTTTTTTTTGAGCATATCAGTACATGGATATCAAAATACTTTTCTTCAGAAGGGTATCATCTTTCATTTCTTTTTAATATAGCCAGTTTGTGTACTGGGAACCTATTCAGAAAGTTGCATTCTGTGTAGTGGTAAGTCCTATTTCAGACTTCATTGCACTTTTAGAAGCATTGCATCTTAGAATGAGTGCTGTGATACTTTACTGCTCACCAGTAAGTACTGATGTGATCTAATGAGGTTAAAGGTAATTTGTTTCTCTTCCTTTCAGAATCTATGGGTTGTGGTTAGTATATTTTTGCAGAACATACTGAATAACAACAGTGGGAATAAAGCATAGGAGCAAATACCTCTGTATCATCTGTACTTCAGGAATACTTTACCTTGACTCTGAGTAGATTTTTCCATTTCCCCAAACCTCATCCCTGTAAAAGTCTTGCAAATCAAGGTACAGCTGAGCCTGTTTTGGGTATAGAAAGAAGTGACCGATGCCTCACAGCATGTTCAGCTAGATGGCCTCCAGCAGTCCCTTCCAATCTCAAGAATTCCAAAAGTGATTCACTGCAAAAATTTACTGAAATTTAAAAATGCAGCATAAACGTTCCTAAAATATTAGTGTCTTTATACTGCTTAACCTGAATTAAACAAGCTAGGACTTTGTTGCTTTAATACTTTTTAATAAATTTTAGTGACTTTTAAGAGAAATAGGATCTATGTGATCTGAATATCAATCTGATGAAACAGTTCTGCATATTTATTCTCTGATTCAACTGTTTTTTACCAGCACTAAGTATACTAAACTTTCTGGAGACAGAAAAATAAGTGATTAACAAAAGACAGTAGTGATTCAATTCACTACTTAGTGCTTATGACACTAAAATATGTGGATTACTCTACAGACTTTGGTTTGTGACTGATTGTCACTTTATGCTGAAACCGATTTCCACCAGTCATATGTGTATTTTGAACTTGTTGGTGTAGTTCTTGAGAACAGTGAAAATTCTGCAGTGGTATTAGCATTAAGGAGATTTTTCCAGTGAGTGGCTAATGAAAAGTCAGCTATTTCAGTCATGATAGTCATAAAAACACCACAAACTTTTAATTTCAGTAATGATATTAATTAATTATCATTTGAGACTTTGACAGCGAAGTATAATTTGACATCTTTGCTCCCAAACCTACTGTAGCTTTTAATAAATCTTCCTATACATGTCATCATCTATTTTCTGTGATTAATTGCCTCCTTACTTCTTCAGAAACAGAAGAATGGATTTTTTTCTTTGATTTACCTTTTGGAGCAGTTTGCAAGCCTTTGTGATTTATGTTTCCCCATTCCATCTCTCTGCAATTCATGAAACCTTACAGACTCTAAGGTCAATAACTAGTGCTAGAAGCTTCCTTCCCAATGTGGGTCTCCTATGACTTGTAGAGAGCACCAGGAAGGAGAGCAGACTCATTTGATATAATTTAACTTATCTGTGAGGGAAATCGTGGGATTTAAGTTTAAAATTGATTGAAGAAAGAAGGACAAATAGTATGGGAAAATAAATAAAGGAACAACAATCTGTTTCCATATATATATTTACTGAAAAGTTGCCAATGCAGCAAGCAGTTAAAAGGAAAGTAATTAACATCAACATTGTGCTTTGTTTCTGGTATAATTTCTGCAATTATAACAGCTTTTCCATTACAAACATATTTTAAAATATGTTGAGGGAGTGTGCTTTTATTTTTATACCCATTTTCTTAGAAATTAAGAAGTTTAAATGAGGAAAATAATTTATTCAAGGAAACATTCTCTAGATGTGATGTGCAGTCTATATTATTATCAGACCAAAATGGTTGGTCCAAACAGTCACTACTAGTTGTTATCTAAAGAATAATCCTCAGAAACTGTTTTTATGGCCACTGTATTTTCCTGAAATTTTGAGTACAAAACTCCCTAGAGTTACACATGCTTTGCATTAGCTTTGTGAATTGAATCCTGCCTTTCTCTTTGCACATTTCATCACTTTGAGGTTTTAACCTGGATAGTTTCCCAGAAACTATATGTCTTAGAGGCTTTCTATTGTTGTTGGGAATTTATGTTCCAGGGCTTCATAAGCTGTGATAGACAACACTGTTGTGTCAACATGGTATGTAGTATGACAGATACCACAGCTGAATAAAACCAAGTTGTCCTGAATGTAGGCTTTATTGTTATAGCAATCAACTCTTGTACTGTATTACTGATGGCTGTCTTTATCCCTCTATGTACACTTTTTCACAAGTTCTTAAGACTATTTGTATTGGCATTTATAAATAAGGTAATGTACTTACTAGTAAAAAGGCATTGCTACATCACTATGCCGTGAGACACCCTTCTAGAGCAAAACCTAGGGCTGCTTAAATATAAGAACCTGGAATGACTGGAAACTTGACAACATCACTTGGAAAAATGCAAATTGAATTAGTTAAGCAATGAACTTTCTTTACGATTTTTCACCTTACTTTGAATACTGTCCGCAGGAGGTACCACTGACATAGCATACAGCAGCAGGGCTTTGCACCAATTCTGAAAAGTTTATGCTGAAAACTTAGAACTCAGTGTTATACCAACGTCTCAAACACAGTGATTTCATTCTTCTGAAAGTGAAAACATCTCACCCCTCTTAACCGAATTGTGAAGTCTTGCTCCTTATTAAATAACTTTTGGTTATGTACTGCTACAATTTTACTGGATTGTTAAAAATTTCACTCTGGATATTCAGTAGGACCACTTTTCTTACATGCTTGTGCTATAAAGAAGGCCATTAGAAGAAAGGAACGTTGTATAAGCTGGTAGCCACTTTCCTTCCCTTAATTTCTGCTTTTTGCTAAATGTTTGGATATTTGATATTTTCTTCTTCAGCATTTTATCATAAGATGTTTTGTCAATTCATATTGTCTAGATTTTGATGGAATATAATATATTTAGAAATAAGCACTATATGTGTATCCTGCTGTGAAGGTATATACGCAGTATGACATCATATAAACACCTGTTCAGTGACTTTAGTCCATGCTGTTGGTAAAGATATTCCTTCACAAATTTTTTGAGATGTTTGTCTTGTCTTATTTAAACAAAAATTCTGGAAAAATAAAAGGAAAATATATCTTCGTGAAATAATCAATTTTTTTAAAATGCAGTCTACATTTCTTGTGTATAAGAAAGCTCTTGGCTATGCCTTTATTATAGAGTATTAAAATCTATTTCACTAGAAAAATAAGTCAGTTTCTCATTTCATAGCCTTACGAATATTGAATATTTATTAACACCATATTACTTGCTGAATAAATTATAGTATCATATAATGAAGTATATTTTTCAAATAAAAATTAGTGGTCAGTCAATCAAATCAGAGAATCATAGGTTTGAAAAGGCCTCTAAGGTCATTGAGTCTAACTGACTTAATGTGTATCTCTGAAGATGCTTAATTACTTTTTTTGTGTGACTTATTTCTAGCACTTATGAAAGGGATGGTTCCTTTGGATACAAGTACCACCAAGGAAGATTCTACTAATGTTGCTGTTAGTGAAATGAAGCTGCAAGCAGAAGGAGGAAAGCAGTAGAATATTTTACAAAAGCACACCAGTTTTCTCTGTGGTAAATTCCATTCCACACTTTTTTTGGTTTCGAACAGTAGTAATTCCATCTGCTGTAGGAGTGACGCACCTTTAATGACTCAGCAATTGCCAAACACTCAAATGAAAGAGCACCAAGAGTGATTCTGATGAACTCTTGTGATAATTTAGGTGACTTGTACACCAAAGGCTTTCTGAGATTTTGCTGTTCTCTTGTATCTGTTTCCACAGTCCTCCTAGACTAAATCTATTGTATTCCTGAAATACTGTGAAGCGAAATACCTGTGACATTAATCTTTGCTATGAGCTTATTTGCCCCTACACAGGAATTGTTCTGACACTTGTCTTTTTTATTACATTTAGTAACATTATTAATAATGAAAAAGTATTCAGAAATTACCTGTTATTATGAGAGTCATTATACAGTGTTGTACAGACACATTTGTGATTTTAGGTCACAAATTCTTCAGTTTGAAAAAGTCGTTTCAGAAAGAAGTGATAAAATTTTCTCAAAGCAAGTGAAAATTCATCTCTTGGTTTCAGGTTCAGCATATATGTGGTATAAATTGTCTAGAATTATTCTATTGGCCAGAAAAGTTTTATCAGATGGCCTCGGTAAGGCACTTTAAAGAATCTGAATCTCACCCGTCTGTATCAAGAATGTTGAAGGGCACTTCCATGTGGCTGTGAAAATTTTAATGGCAGTGTTTAATGTTCATTTATTTATTCTGTTTTGTTCTCTCTTAGAGAAGATATGTCATATTGATTGTAAAATACTATGGAAATACAGTATTGCATATTTGTATTTGTTCAGATATCAGTATTCTAAACAAATTGGACACAATTTTGCATTACAGTGGTCTCAAAGAGCAAATCACGGAGGAATTTTTTGCTGTCTAAAGAAATGCAAGTGTTTCTGATTGTTCTTGTTTCATTCTCCTCTCAGTTACTTCTGGCTGGATCACTTGCTAGTGTGCCTTAGAAGATTTGCCAAAGCTATCAGAGTACTGTAGCAACACTAACACCATTCAAACCATTTTGTTTTGCAGACTTCTGTCATATTTAGGATGCCATTTTCTTCTCTGAAACACTGTCATGTTTTAGCACTGTAGGTGTCTCAGGTATAATTCACAGACCATGATGTGCCATCTTAGTAGAGGACTTGTAAAATTTTTTTTTTTTTAAAAAGTACTCTGATGAAGTGTTCTGCTCTGGACAGTGCACTTCCTCGACAATCACCTTGTATTTAACCTGTTTCAACAGAACAACATGCTGAGAACATCAAAATCAGACATAGAAATGAGAAAAAGATTGAGTTTATTCTCCATTCATTTTCCATGAACTTAAATTGCTTAAAATTAAAAAAAAAATCCTATGTTGTTAAACAGTTTTCTTTACTTTTTGTTGTATATTATATTGTGCATGGTAGTGCTGGCATTGGCTTTATGCAGACTTCTGGCACATCTGCTCATTCCGAGGGTCAGGAAAACAAAACAGGCACATCCATCTGTTCTGATCTCAACAGCAATGACAGGGACAAGAAGCAAATCAACAAATAAAATTCTGTTCTCTACAAAGAGTGTGGATGTCATGAAACAGTGTTTAGCTCAAACCACAGTTACTATAAACTAAACTTACTTTAAGCAGATCCAACATTTGTAATTTATTATTTTATTAGATCGAAGCAGAGGTGGAAATATGGCATTTAAAATATTTTAATTGGTTTGGTCTGCTGAAACATTAAAAAATTGCAAAATGTCACTAGCTTGCAGACTTTATGCTACTTACAAATTATGGCCAAAACATAGAAAGGTCACTTTAAAATATGTTATGAAATAGTAAATCATGCTCTCTAAACACGTTATGCGGTAACGAGGTCTGGTGCATGGATTGCTGATGGATAAATGTATACTCTACCCATTTTACTGAAGTTTAAGTGTTTTTTTGACATAAAAGTGCCTGTCAGTAAATGAATGGGGCTTTAAGAGTCTTAGCTGAGAAGTAATACCAGAAATATAATGGTCTCTCTTTTTCCTAAGGAATTTGTAAAAATCTTACCATTTTATGTATTTATAAATTTTTTCCCAACTTGTATCTTAGAAATCTGAAGTATATGTTCTTAAAACAGGATGACTACTGCTTTATATTGTTAGAAAACTAAGGATAAGCAGTCTGATTTCCCTCACTATTACATGAAGTATTGAATCGATTTTTGTATATACAGGACAGAAATTACTACTGGGTGATTAATTTTGGCTTTAAGACTTTTAAGTATGTTCAGTGCTTAGTATATTTGCCTTTGCCCATGTGACTGGATTTTCATCAGTTTTATATCCTTTTATAAAATTTCCTAAAAGGGCTGGAAGAACAGGAGAGACGTCAAACCACACAAAAAAAAAGAAAAAAAAAAAAACACCAAAAAAAAAAAAAAAAAAAGAAAAAATTTTTTTTTTACTGAGTAGACTTAGGGACTCCAAAGCCAGGAAATTCTTTCTTAAATTTACCCTCTTGGCATGGCAGTCTAGATAGCATGTAATATTTGTCTCTCTTCCATCTTTGATAGAGGTTCATATTACAAAGTGAATTTTGTTTCCTCTTTACTGAAGGCTAAAGTTCCGTTCATGACATTATGTGAAACTGTCCCTTTGTGGTTTAAGAAATAATATTTTTTCCATATTGGTCTGAAATAATACTCTTCTGCACAGTTTCAGTTTTTAAAGTAGAAAAGCAGATAATTTTTAAATAAAACCTTTTGTATATTTCACATCTTAAAAATTGCTGTCCCTTCTGTTAGCTGGATTTTTTTATACTTTAACCCTTTAATGACCTGGTACTCAATTCTTGCCCAAAGCAGTGGTTTTCAATAATCAAAAATGTGGTATCGCACACACACAAAATGATGGTTTATTTCTTTGTTCTGTTTAGCAATTGATATAAATCAGGCAATTTTTAATGTATGTACTAAGTACATACTTATTTTATAAGCTAGTGTCAGGCATTCTTTTTTTTTTTAATGCCGTACTGAAATACAGTGCTTCAATATTGTGCTTTCAAAAATGCATTGGCCCTCTATTTTAGCATCAAGTAGTTGTCACATGAATAAGCTATAAATTTTATGCCTTTCAGTTCCTTAATGTTTTACAGCAGACTTGAGAGTACTTAATTACTTCTGAGATTATATTTACTAAATAGCCAAACCAATTTATTTTTATTGTGTAATTATGTCATCCTAAGAAGAAATGTCAAAATAAAAATAAAAAATAAAATTTTACAGTGCAAAACAAAGCAATTTTCTTACATTTACTTCTCAAATTTTTGGTGGAAGCCAGTTTTAAGTGATGGTGAAAGTACCCCTTGTATATTCAAAGCTCAGCCACATTTTTGCTAACTATTACAGCAAAGTAAATAAAGAAAATATATGAAAAACCCATACAACAAAGAAACCACTATTCTAAAATCAATTTCCGAGCTAAGGAATCTACATATCAGTTTATCTCTGGCTTGCAAGGCATAGTCTCTGCACTGTGTAGCACTGAATGGTTTTCCTGAATGAACGTGCCACTATTTCCCTGATAGGAAATCAGTAGGTATTTTTGTAACACTGATACAATTTTTATGACTAAAAATGAGAAGTATGGAACCTGGATGTGTTCTCATATCTATAACATGCAGAAAAATTTATTCATAAATTTTTGTGGTACTGCTTGTTACAGTCGAATTTTACAGTACCCATGTTAAATTCCTTGTGTCTGCAGTGTGTTAGTAACAAATTTATCTCTCTCTGAGCCCTTGTCACCCCACAGAAGTAATTGATACTGAAGTTAATGTGAGCTGTAGGTCAATGTCTGACAATACAGCCTTACCAAAAATGGATGTGCAGGAGGACATTACGCAAAGTCCTGTGATTTTGATGTAATTGTAGAATTTAGAAGCAGTCATAGAGGAAGACTAGCAGTAGAAGGGATGGACAGCAATTCATGATTAATTTAAAATTAAATTAATTTAAAATTTCAGAACACTTTTATTCTTGATGCCTTAGCTTAAAAACTGCCTTAGAGCTAGTATTTGCATCTGAATAAAAATGATCCCTAAATAAAATTCCATCTTGGATAATTTTTTTTTTACACACTTAAGTACTTTCTACTCTAGCACAGCTCAACTCCTTACCATAAGCATGTCTAGACTGCTGTGAATATGAGACTATATGCTTTTCTATGTAAATAACTAAATTAGATTTTAAATCTGAAGAATATTTTAGTGCTCTGTACAGGACTACAACAGAGCCGAATGCAATAACTATAACTAAGTCATTTAAAAATCTGCAATGCTTCTGGGAATGTTGACAGCAAAAATGAAGGAGATTGCTGTGGTTAAAATCCAGCAACATCCAACATTTATCATTTGTGCTAACAACAATAGCTCTCCTGTTTCTAAAGCTGAAGTTGCACATGTATCATTTCTCTGGCTGAAATAATGAGTTATTTTTTTTCTCTTCCCCTAATATTGACAAAATCTGTAGTGTGAAAATATGCGGTGATGATATTTTTAAATTTCTAGTCATTTTATTTAGGAATCTACTGGGTGCTATTTGGAACTAAATATTTTGGAACATGGTTGTTAACATGTTTTTGTTAAATTACATTTAAAAACAAGAACTGCGTAGAGATATCTCTTTTAGGATAATTTTGCTGCCTTTTTTTAGGGACATGTCTCCTTGATAGGCTGAGTAAGCACAGCAGTTTTCTTGAATTGTCTGTTGTTTTCATCTGTCTTCAGACCAGAGTTGTTTTGATCGTAGACTGCTTTTCTCATCTGCCATCTACAGTGCACTAGTAAGTCAGAAGTCATACCATCATTTCTTCACCTACCCTGCGTCAATAATTTTGGTAGTTTATGTTCCCATGGAATAACATTAGTGTTGGAGGCGGTTGTTTCTTATAAGCTTTTTTCTTATGAATTCTGACACTCTTATTTGTTTACTAAAATAAAAGCTACTTAGTAAATGGACTAACATCAGGTCACATGCTATTTAATTTTAAAGATTATTTCACAAGCCAAAGTAAATGTCTCTTACTACATTTGTCCAGATTTTCTGATTGCCGGCATTGATTCTACTATCAGTTTGTAGAAAGAAATGGTAAGGGATAGACTTTGCTGCAATAACCCTGAAATATTATTGATTCGAGGCAAAAAATGAGACTTCAAGAAATTTAGGACATCTGTCCACGTGCTTAGTCTAGAACCTAAAATACTCATATTACAAAGTGTGTTTCTTCAGTGTGTTAATGTCAAATCACCTTCCTTATAAACAATTGCTGACACCTAAAATATTTTTGAAAAGTGAAACTAAAATTTGCTAAAGATGGTAAAAAGGATTTCTGTGTCACTCACACTGTTAAACAAGCATGGAACTGTGAAACAGCCCAGTTTATGTTTCTGGCATGAGGCTCTTCACAGAAACCACCAGTGATACAGTTTTGTACTTAGTGTGGAAAATGATGAAGATGATCTGTGTTTTGCTGCTGGCCAAGAGAACAGTTTGCATCTATGGCTGTTTAGTGTATGGAGGTCAACGCGTGCACCATTTTTATTGATGCGTTCACTGCCGGGTGCAGCACTGACAGCACCATTTCATTCAAACAGCTGCAGTCATGAAGACATCATGGAGCTGGCAGAACTTTCGTTACATGCTTTGGCTAACAGAATGTCAACAAGTCTATCAGAAACTTTGGAGTTGTTTGTTTTGTCTTCACTGGAGCAGTCTCCAGTGCAGTCACAATGCTAGAAAATGCAGAAACCTTTGTTCAGAGTGAGCTACATCAGCTACACTAGCCACGGAACGTGAATCCATTAGTGTGTTGCCCATTGATCAATAAGATGTTTATAAATTAACAAAAAACTAATCTACAAAGTTTTTTAAAGTGAGACAAATTATTCTTATTTGGTAGTCATCTCTGTGAAATTGGAAAAATGAAGTATCAAAGTCATGAAACACTTCATTTTTCCAGAATGCAAGTAATTTCTTAAATTTCACTAGAGTAACAGACTAAAATGAAGCTCCTGAATATGTTAATCAGCAGACATCAATCTCACTTCATGTCATCTCTTAATGTGTGAGACTTGCTGCCTTTGATTTAGACTTAACTATGTTCCATACTTAGGGAAGGTATGTTATGTGTGCTATGCACTGGATAGCGAACTTGAAATAATTCCACTGGAGGCAGCTGATGTGCTACAGAAGGAATACTGGCTCTTACAGTGTATTTTAACAAACAGATCAAATGTTCAAATTTCTGCTGTGGTATTACATTACCAGAAGAAAGCAACAAATAGAAAAAATATTTAGACTGCAGGTGAGGGTGTGTTACTGAGGTTTTGAAAGTGTGTCACGTTTAAGGCAGACACTTCTTTATGTGCTAATTAGCAAATGGTGATACTCTTGTTTTTTTTCCCTTGGAGAGTATGAGAAGAAAACATGTTATTAGCTTTTGATTTCTGGAACGTGTTTTGCCATTTCATGCTGCCAGTTGCTGTTTAATTTGGGGTTAGCTAAAAAAACAAATAACCATCTAATTCTGATACTTCATTACAAGCACTCCTAATTAAGTTATTTGATACATGAGTAATTTTCCTCCAGATCTTTTGTTTTCATTTCATTTGAATGAAATACAGTGGTTTTTTGCAGTTAGTGTCCTAAAACTGGAGCAAAATTGTTCTTGTGAACTAGCATTTAAGTTGGGAGATTCTAAAACTAAGATTGCCCAGGCACCTCATACATGTGACACTGAAATATTACATCATTATGAGGTTTAACAAGTCCAAGT
>VWPU01003052.1:0-25263 GCA_013398955.1 Callaeas wilsoni
TTCCCTTCCCTTCCCTTCCATCTGTATTATGCATGGTTTTGTTAATTCTGTTTTGTCTTGTGTACTTTTTGTTTAAATTCTAGTTTCTACCAATTATTCCTTTATGGGAGTCCAGTTTGATGATTCTAACTTCCGCAAATATCCCCAAATTCTTTTGAAAAATTCAACTTTACATTTCTCTTGTACAGAGGCCATTTTGATGACCAGTTTCATTCTACAACTGTTGGAAGAGGTCTTATTAGTTTTAGGCAGTTGGGAAGCTATTTATAAAAAACTTTTTGGGTTGTCTTAACTTTTAAGGAGACTTCAAGATTTTTACTTTTTTTATTTGAACAATGCTTGAAAAATTAAATAAATTTTTAATAATTCAGTAGAAGGTTGTAAGAAAGTATCTTCTTACCAACTGACAATTCTATAATTAAATTACTGAAAAAAATAGCTGTTATTTTTTCATGATAGATTTTCTTTTTTTTCTCTTTGTTTGTGTGTAGAATCTTCTATATATCTTTTATTTTAGTAGATAATATTAATTTTTGTTTGTATTTGCTATAACATTATGTCTTTAATGTTTTTAAACCATCCACCATATGTATTTTACTTCTCTAATTTTTATGTTGTCCTCCTACATAATATTAAATACCATTCTAATGAATTTTCACTGTGTTTTTTGAATTTACATTTATTCAGTTTGAGCATGTTATGCTCACTCTTTTACCATAACCATTTGATGTTAAATTTTTGAGCTAAGACTTGTTTCAGCACTAAGTAAAATATGACTTCTGAGGTGGATTCTCTTCCTAGCTATTCCAAGTGTGACTGTCAAAATCGTGTTGTGCCTTCATGCAGTGTTTACCCACAAGACAAACAGGGTTGCCCCATTATTGTGCTTTCTGCTTTGTCATCAATCTCTCTGAGCTTCCCTACCATCTCCTTGGCTTTACCATAGCTCTGTGTGGAAGATAGTAGAACAGTCTTCGCTATTTACATTTTTCATTCCTTTGTCTTCTGTCGCACATTGAGCCAATGCATTCAGAGAACTCTTTATGGAGGAACCAGCATGTATTTCCTGAGTTGTAACCACTAGACTTCATTGGCATTCCCCAGATGCAATACTTTATATTTTGCCACTAAAGCCCAGCTGCCACCCTTCCAGCCACTCTTTTTGTGGGAAGTGTTTGCAGGTCCTCAACATTTGCGCAGCTCAAAAAAACAAATTAGTATGATCTGTAGAGTTGGAGATTTTACTGTTCACTCGCTTTTCCAGACCACTGATGATTTACATTGGAAAACAGCAGCACAAGCACCAATTGATGGGACAGCATCCTACCGTCTTCCATCTAGAAAATTAAAGAACATTTGGTCTATAAAGGTCTGTGTTAGGATGTTTTCTTCCTATCCTTTAATCAGCTTTTAATCCATAAAAGATCCCCTCTACCAATCCTGCCACAGTTTAATTTCTTTAATAATCTTTGGTGTCAAGGACTTTTTAAAAATGCAAGTACATCCACATTTCTGCTGACATCATCAGCACAGTAGGGTAGCAAGGTAGTATTTTCTTTACAGAAATCAGACTCTTTCCCTTGTAACATCTTTTTTTTTTTTTTTAAAGTGGGGATGGAATCCTGCCTTTCCTAGCATGATCTCTTGAGACCTTTTTGAGATGGGAGGTGCATTGGCAATCTGTCAGTCTTCCGCCACAGTAACCTTTCATAATGTAGCTTACAGATTGCAGCCAAAAGTCCTGTAAATTCACACCTAAGTTGCTTCAGAGCTCTTGGGTGAAGGCCATGCAGTTTAATGTCTTCTTACATCAAATTGACCTATCTAGTTCAACTTCATGCCTGTTTAAGATCTTGCATGAAATTCCAACACTAGGAACAAAATAATCATAGATTCACAGAATATTCCAACTGGGAAGAGACCCACAAGGATCATCAACTCTTATCCCTGAATAGGACATCCAGAATATCACACCTTGTGCCTGGGAATATCGTCCAAACGTTTCTTGAACTCTGTCAGGCTTGGTGCTGTGACCACTTCCCTGGGAGGCCTGTTCCAGTGTCCAAACCTCCTCTGGGTGAAGAACTTTTTTCTCATATCCAACCTAAACCTTCACTGACACTGTTTCAGGCCATTCTCTTGGCTCCTGTCACTGGTCACCACAGAGAAGGCATCAGTGCCTGTACCTCTGCTTCCCCTCATGAGGAACTTGTAGACTGCAATGAGGTCTCCCCTCAGTCTCCTCCTGGCTGACCCAGTCAACTGACCTCCTTTGTTCCTCATACGACTTCTCCTTCACCATTCTTGTGGCCCTCTTTTGGATGCTCTCCAATAGCTTCATGTCATTTTATATTGTGTCACCCAAAACTGTTCACATGACTCGAGGTGAGGCTGCCCCAATCCCCAATCCTCTCCCTTGCCTGGCTGGTGATGCTGTGCCTCGTGCCCCCCAGGACACTGTTGGCACCCCTGGCTGCCAGGGCACTGCTGACTGATATTCAACTTCCCATCAGCCAGGATCTCCAGGGGCCTTTCCACGGCACTGCTCTCCAACATCTCACTCCCCAGTCTCTCCATACATCCAGGTTGACCCATCCCCAGTGCAGAATCCAGCACTTGCCCTTGTTAAACTTTGTAGGACTGGTGGTTGCCCAGCTCTCTAACTAGTCTAAATTCTCCCTTCAGGGCTTCTCTGCCTTCCACAGAGTCAACAGCTGCTCCCAGCTTTGTATCTGCAAACTTAGTATCGCTTTAGTCTTCTGTCCAGGTTGTTTACAAAGATGCTGAAGAGCAATCTGTTTGATGTAAAAACAGACCTTGATATATAAAATGCTTTAATTCAAAATTAATTAAAAAATAAAATTACAGCATGAACTGAATTGAAGGGAAAGTTTCAGAACATAACGGAAAAGTAGTGAGACTGTTCATTCACCTGTAATATAAATCAACTCTTGCCTAGTAGTTACAGGCTTCATGTTTCCCATAATATTTCTAGTTGTAGATTCTTTGTGTGTTTTGCTATATATATTATTCCCCTTGCATATAGCAATCTGCAATGAATTTTCAGAACTGATCCATGGTTAAAATCTATACATTTTATACTTGGTTTTTATTTGAAAACTGTTTCCTAGGAAGACGTACATATATTTATATTTGCCTTTTAGAAGATGAAGAATAACACCTGGCATGTATTTCTCTACAGAAAATGTTTAGCTTCACATCACACATCTTCCTTGCTAGGAAATGAAGAGTTAATTAATCTCTCTTAGCTGCTCTCCATTTATAGTTCAATCAGGGAGTACATTCTAGAAGAATCAAATCCAGTACAGTTCATAGACATTGCAGTAATTTTGTACCACTATATCATGCTACCAGAGGGGATATCAAGATTAGAGTTTCATGCTGAATATTGAACACATCAGACTGAAGATGTGGAGTTCTTAATTGCCAGAGTGGGAGTGTCTATGCCCAAAATAAACTTGCAATGGAGAAAGTTCACTCATCACCTTGCAAGACATAAGACTTATTCCTTTTTTCTTTTTTTTCACTTAGACAGTAAAATCTCTGAAAAAAAAAAATTATAGTTCTTATGTGCTGAAATGTCTTGGCCAGTGTTGGTGGAGAAGGGAGGGATATGCTATCATGAACCAACACGACCTTTTTTTACTCATGTTTTATCCCATAGAGGGGGTTCCTAACTGTTTTCTCCTTCTCCTGGAACAGGAGAATCCTGGAATCATCAATGTTGTTACCAGTACCGTATCCTAGAAAAACTTACATTCTTATTTGTAGACCTTCTCCTGGGAGCTGAACATTTCTGCAGCTTCAAGTAAAAGAGGAAATTTAAATTGTTTTGTTATAGTACATAGGTGTAGAATATCTAAAATATTTAGTTAATGGGGAAAATGTGTCTTCTAGCAATTTTGAAAAAAAGGGTTCTCATTCCTTCGATTTTTATGTAGAAGTGCCCAAATGAATACAGCTGATTTTGCATAGGTAGAAATATAAACAAAATATTTCTCACTTGTTTACTCTGTTTCTGGTGCAATGAAAAATCAAAATTCTGTGTTTAGTTTAGATTGAACATACTCACTTCCTATTTCAGTTAATGAACTTCTCGCTTCTTTCAATTCCTCCATGTCCCCCTCCCACAAATAACCAGGATTCCCAACATAGTCACATCAATCTTAATAAAGAATGAGTGTTTTGTGATTTTTGGATGAGACTAGCATTACATCTGAGGGAAATCTATTCAGCACATTGTGTTTTATATAAAATATGGTAGTATAGCAAAAGGGAAAAAGATGAGATTTTAGATTAAAGGCTGAAAATCTCTCTTGGAAATTCTATTATGAAAACAAAGTAGAAAAAATCCTTTCTATGCTGCAGAGGAATAAAAACTAGCAAAAGCAGATTTTTTGCTCACAAAATGATGAAATTTTCCCCATAATGCTTTGGGCCAACTTATTTTATTCAATGCAATTTAAATATTTCATTTTGATTTCCTTATTAATGATTTTCTCTAAAAGCAATTTCACTCTGGGAAGAAATTTTGAAATAAACGTTCAATTCAAAAAATGCTAAATAGGGCACTTGGGTGTTATTGAAATACCTAGCTTTATTTTCAAGCTGACATGCTTTACAAATGCTGTAGTTTTTATTAAAATTTTATGTTAAGTAGTTCAAAACTGTGTGATTATAAATTTGTGAGTCAAGTCTATTGCCGGGGAAATATAATACTCCTTAAAGGAACAGGTGGTTGGGCATGTATAGCTTGCATTGTACTGATCAGGGACTATTTAAGTGATACATGGAACAGAGTTCAGTGTGCTGATACATTTCCAATTTATGGGCAGAACGGGTTATTGGGTTTTGTTTTTGGAGGGGGGGGGCAGAGGTAGAGATGGTGGTTACATTCTTCATTTCAATTATAGCAAGAATTAATATTCAGTAAGTACAACATGCATGTGTTCTACAGGCTAGATCCAACCCCTGGGATCCACGAATGCTAAAGAGCTTCCAGGTTTGTAATCCTGACATTTGGAGTCCTGCAGCCACAGGGTGCACTGCGCCATGGAGCTGCTGATGGTTTAGATCTGACCTCTGGAAACATTACATGGCTGTTCCTGTTTATTGTTTGCATCTCCACAGTGCCAAAGGAACCAGGATTCTCCAGTGCCAGGTGGCGCACAGAGATTGGACAGACTGCCCTTGCCCCAGAGACATGCGGGACAATAGAAACAGACACAAATAAATAACCAAGAGCAAGGAAGCAGTCAGCTTGTTGTGATAGTTACTAGACCCTGCAAACACATCAAGGTTGTAAGACGCGCTGCAGAAGGTGACTTAATGAGAAATTGAAAGTTGAATAATGGATCAGTTTAAATACTTCTTCCAGAGAAATCCTCTTTAGTCTAAATGAAATGAACATCTTGGAAAACAACACATTGGTGCTTGCAATGAAGTTTAACAAATGAGAGAGTGGATGTTTGCATCAGTGATTTACCAGCTCTTGTCTCTTAGCAGTAATAAATAAAAATAAAAAAGCAGCCCAAGTTTGGCAGCAAGGCAATCTGAGAGTGTAAATTTATATTAAGTGCAATGGTCAATAATAAGCCCAAGAAAGGATACAAAAGTGGGACAGGATTAGCAGTGATGAACCTGGCAGAAGGAATCTTATAGCAACAGTCTGGATTGATATTAGGGCAATTTCTCAAGGCCACATAGAATAATGCTACTATAATTAAAATTAATGCTAATTATTCCCTACTCAAAAAAGATTATGTCCTGGCCATGTCGTGCAGAAGATGGATGTTGTAACAACCTGAGGCAAATGGTCAGACTTCAAAGATCAAGAACACTGGGATGTGGTAGAGGCACCTGCATCCACAATGGTACCGAGGGCTCCCTGGCCAGGAAAGCATCTCATTCCTTTCTGAAGGAATGGCTGCAATATGTTTCAGTTGATAGTGTTGCTATTATTTTGTTCAAAGTCAGGTGAATTCCAATTTGGTTTAAAAAATGAGGTAGATCTTTGTCTTATACAAGCAATCACCACTCCACCTGTTTTAATGATTGTGGTCAGTCAAGAAAAGTTCACTGTGGACTCCTCAGCATGAAGATTCATTTTCCATCCATATTTCAGGGAAATATATAGACACTTAAACATACTGCAGACATTGCCCAAAGAGATCTGAGTAATAAGAACTAAGCAAAACGAGTACTAGAAATATAAAATTTAGTTCTATATTAGGAAAAGTATAAATCTTAGTTATTTTAAAGATAAAGATATTTTAATCATTAAAAATAGCTGCATTTGTTAAAGATTATAAATTATCATCAATTGCTGTTTTTAGCTAATTTAAATATGATTGTTTTTCAGCCACTGTGAAATTCTGGAGTAGGTTTGGAAAAGCAGTTAAAAAATACAGCCTATAGGAAGCTTTTGACTTTGTATGTATTTAGAGATTTAAAATGAGACAGCTTACTATTTCAGATAGGCATAAAATTAGAAGCATCAGCTAATGAGATGTTATGTGTTATGACTTTTTAATGTATTATTTATGGAAAACTTTTACCAGGTTATCTATCACTCAAAATAAATGAAATATAACCATTTTATTAATCATATTTATCAATCATCGTTGTGCTTGAGGAATAGGTTTTTCATGTCAAGAACAAGAAAGCATACATACTATTTTCATTTTATTCTGCATGGGTAGAGCTTCATAACGAAAATGATATACAGGAAATAATTTTAACTTCAGTATAATATTCTTTCATGCTAGAAATTCAGAGCAATTCAGAAACATTAAAGATTTGAGACAGAAGGTGCAAAGAAAGGACAAAATTATCCAAAGAATAAGCAGTAGAATATGGAAAGAACCAAAAGATTTCATCTGATCTTGGCTAGAAAGCATCTTTAACTGAAAGGTAGTGACACTTTCTGGAAAAAACCAGGGATCTATAAGAAAATGAGAGATAGAAAGTTGCAGAATCACTTTTCAACCTCAACTGTAGCTGAAGCAAAGCATAACTTCTTGCATACATGTCTTTGGAGATGTCTTCAGCATTCAGAAAGCCTGATCTCATCACTGAGGGGCTGTGAGTATGCACCAACCTCTCTGGATGCATATCTGTGTGCTCCTATACACCAACACTACCCTTACTGCAAATATGCAGTGGGGACTACTGACCTGTGCTGTTATATTTCAAAACATAGGGGAAAAAAAAAGGAAAAAAAGGGAATGCTTTTGAACCACTGAGAGCAGTCTAGTGTTGCTTCAGGACAAAGTTTGTCTGAGCATATGACTAGACACATGGAATTGAATTAGTTATCCACACGAAACGACAACTGAGTGAATTTTTATTCCTCACAGGAAAATATCTAAAAAAGACCTGTGCATCCAAATTTTGTAACATGTCTAGTAGACATCTGCATATTTTTTCTTGTTATTTTTTCTTATTTTTTAACAGGAGATGTCTTAGTGACTCAATGAAATTCGAAAGGGCAATTTTTGGTTATTTCTTAAGGTACATGGAAATGACAAAACCAAAATGCTGCAAAATATAATTACTTATGTAAAATTATTACACAGCTATTAAGATTTAGTATTCATGATTCCTATAGTATTCATATGAAAACTTAGCCTGCAAGAAGGAAAGAGAAAGGATCCCAAGTATCAAAACAACTTCAGGAACAAAACTCTTTATTTTGCAACAAAAGTTATGTCATTAGTGTGTCATGGATCATTGTCCAGCATGCACAGCAGCCTGGCTCCATGGAAAATAGAGGAATGCAAGCCCTGTCCTTGATGTTTACACTTACAAGGGCAAGTGGTTAGCAGAAACAAATGACTATATCCTGTAATCAATAATTACTAACTGGGGAAACTGAATGTAATCACTGAACAAAATGGTTATTTAATCAGAAGGTATTACTATGTATTATTCAATATTTAAGCTCATTGGGTATTTACTTTGTTATTTTGAACTTATATCATTTTAAATCGGTTTTGCTCTCTAGAAACAATAGAAGACATCGATAGATGTCTGACAATCAGTAATTTTTGAGGGTGCCTGAAACCAAGGTGGGCCTTTGATCTTGACGACTCCTATAAATTGGTTTCTGCATACCACTTACATGCCAGCAGCTTAATTTTTTTTAATTGACCTTCAGATCAAGAGAAATAGATTTCTGGTTCATTATGTTTCAGACTTCCTCTTTGTATATCGAAGTTACAGGCTGCTTTAACAACAGAAATTTTATCATACTACCTTTTAGTTTTTATTTCTTAGAAATCCATTTCAGCTTCACTGTTGTTTTTTTATATGATGTGAGGGTTTTTTATGCGTGTGAGCCTCTCTCCTGTCATGTCTTAGTTTTGACTCTGAGGCAATGTTACCTCATTTAACTGCAAAAATTATACTTAAAATGTGTGGCAATAGCAACCGTAATTTTGCCCTGGCTTTATCAGGAAGAAGCTCCGAACATCTAGGGTGCTGAGCAGTGTGTGAAGACAAATATTGTATGAAAGACTGTAGACTTCCAAGTGACTTTTTGGGATAGTAGATTGGTTGTTTCACAGGAGCCTTAGGGCACTGAGGCAGTATCTCAACACTGGGTTTAAGCTAGGTCTCTAGACTCTATAGATGCTGGAGAATATTAGGTAGTCTACCAAAATACTTATTCCTGTGCAAACACTTAGATTACATGAACTGTGTCCTGAAAGTGCATTATCTCCAAAGAGAACATGCAGGAACATAGTTCTTAAGAGAAACAAGGCTTAATCCTGCCTTGATCCTAATGGTCAAGTTTAGATTGCACCTTGCTCCAAGACATGGGAGGAGAACCTAATCCCAAAATGACTCCATTTGTTGAATCAGACTAGCAGTTGTGGCACACAGTTTATCTTTTGTATTTTTTATGGCTCTTTCACTACACTAAAATGTTTCTGCACAAGTGTCCTCTTTTCTTTACTAGAAGGCAGGTCATACTGAGCTTCCTTTGCCATCCCCAGTCAAGCTAAGCTTTGATGGAGCTACATGTAAATCCATCCTTCACTGTCTGGACTCCTCTTCCTTCAGCATAACAGAGCAGTTAGGAAGATATAAGCAAATTTGCAGGTGATTGCAGTTTTCTCTTCTGACTTAATTTCAGATAAATGAACTATTACATTTCCCAAAAAGAAAGAATTAAAAAATCAAATACAAAATCAACTCCTGTGGTTGGTTCTTCACATTTGATGCTTTGAAGGTCCAAATATTTTTCTGTTCAGCTCTCCTACCATTATAATTTACATTTGTACAGAATTTTTGTGTTCTTTGCACAGAATTACAGGTTCTTTGTTCTTGGAGAAAAATAAAATATTGGCATACCTTCCTATAACCTCACCTTTTATTCATGAATGAGAGGCAACTCAAAAAACTAGGAATGGAAAAAAAAAGTTACTCATTTTATTTAATTTTTTTTAAAGGTTTTGTATTTTAAATTCCACATCCACTTGCATTCACCTCAGTAAAGCATGCATAACAGCAAAAAGAGTAGGGAATGCAAAGGATTTACTGAACAGAATCTTTTGCAAAAGGAATAAGTATTTTCTATTACAGAATCTTCTGTGTGTGGAAATAGTAATGAAAATATGATTTTTTCATTTATAATTGTGTGATACTAGCAATCCTTGAAAGTGTCCTACTCTGACATCTTTGAAATTTGGTATCTTGTGTGCATTTCTTTACACATTAACTTGTTTTTCCCGCCTTCCTGTTCATTTGTTTGCAAGATGGATACAAGTACAGAGATACACACCAGTCCTGAAATGGAATTCCATGTTTAGAGAGTCTCTGCTTCTAGAATCAGCTAAGAAAGTAGATAATCCCTTCTGGTCCTCATGACTGCAGTCTGTCAGGAAGATTAGCAGTGGAATATTGGATTGTTGATATCAATGTTTTTATAATAAGCAACATCGTAATGCAATCTGACTGAGATGGTTATCAACATCAGTGTTGAGACTTCATGAAATTTATCCCTTACACCCCTTGCCCAAGACTCTGCTCTGCACTGCAGCCTTACCTTGGGTCCTGTGTGCAGATTTGGTCACTGCAATATAAGACATGAGCTTATAGAGAGTGTCCAAAGGACGGCAAGGAAGATGGTAAAGGGCCTTGGGAGGAAACTGTATGAGGAGCAGCTGAGGTCACCTGGTCTGTTCAGCCTGGAGGAGACTGCAGAGAGACCCTGTCACAGTCTACGACTTCCTCACAAGGGGAATACATGTGGCAGGCACTGATCTTTTCTCTGTGGTGGCCAGTGACAGGACCCAAGGGAATGGCCCGAAACCATGTCAGGGGAGGTTTAAGTTGGATATTAGAAAAAGGTTCTTCATTGAAAGGGTGTTTAGGCACTGGAACAGGCCTCCCAGGGAAGTGATCACAGCACCAAGCCTGACAGCGTTCAAGAAGCAGTTGCACAATGCTCCCAGGCACATGGTATGACTTTTGAGCATGGTCTTGTACAGGGCCAGGACTTAGACTACATGGTCCTTGTGGATCTCTTTCAAATCAGCATATTCTGTAAATCTGAAAATTTTCATTAGAAGCTGATTTCCGTAGCAAAGAGGAACATGATAGTTTCCAGATTAAATTTACTCATCTTGGTTTTAGAACTATGTTTGCTTATTCTTATGCTTTGCCTTAAATAGATGGGGGTTTTTTCTCCTTCCTTTTGTTTGTCTGCTGTTAGATTTATGAACAAGACCTGCAGTCCTTCTCCTGTTGTTCAGTCGTTTCATCTTGGTGTTTCTTCTTAAATAGTGACATCTTCATCGCTTTATCATAATAATATACCTTCTTTTTTTAAAAATTCTAGTTAAAATTTACCTTCATGAGCATGTCTGTAGAGACTGTTCTAAGCAAGGTCTTATGCTAGGGTCTTAATACTTGTCGACTGCTTGTTGATCTCCCTCCTCACTTCAGAGACTCCAGAATCACAAACAAGTTTCAGGCACCCGCATGAGACCAGCACCTTATCATCATTTTGTGACCTAATGATTTCATTGAGCCTAGATCTATTCATCTGCACCACTCCCCTTTCTAAGAAAAGTCACTGCATCTCACTGAAAAAAGATACCTTCTTATTCTTGCACAATAAATGTTTGGTAAATAAATGTGTAGTTTTGCAGTTACATCCATGTTTGCAATTTTGAATTCTCGTTTATGTTTGTTCTAAGTCTGTCATGTTTTGATATGGCTAACCAGCTACCAATTTGCCATATTCATTAATTCTACCTCTTAAAGGGTAGTGTTCTGAATCTCTACAATATCCAACAAAAATCCTTGCTACTGGTCCCAAGACCAGTGTGGATGAGAATCACAGGAAGCTGGAAGGAACTTCTGAAGGTCTCCAGTGTGACCTCCTGACCAAAGCAAGGGTAATCAAGTTCTTTAGGGTCTTTTCTGGTCAATTTATGGAAACTTCCAAGGCAGGGCAGAGTACTGTATGACAGAGACCATCCTGTGCTTCAATCTGAGTCCACTGTGGCTTTCCTCTATTTCATTTATGAGTGCAGACAATGTGAAATAAGGCTTATCAATGAACAGATGTTTTTGTTCCCATATTCAGGCAAGGGCAGACATATCTTTGTTCTAAAGATAAGAGAGAAGAGGGACACTGGCGCCTGCCTGAAGCATGCAATGCTTGGACGTGCTGTCTGGAGCCCAGCCCTGACTGGAAGGCACACTGACTAAAATCTTTTCATAGCAGTGGCTTCCCAAACATGGGATTCAGAATATTTCCCCTCTCAGACCTCTTCCAGTAAAGATAGTACTGCAGTTTTTATAGGCAGTCATTTTTCCATCTTTGAAGATTCCCAGAAGAGTCTAAGAAAAACTTGGATCATGTCAGCGTTCGTCAAGAGGATGAGGAACAAGGAAAGACTTTAGATCCTAGTGGTAGCTAACAAAGGAATGATTGGCATAGCTTCTTTATTGTCATTTGCCAGATTTTCCTTTTTCTGTCTGTGAAAATGGGCTACTACTCTTTTATTTCTTAGTTAAAATCTCTTACTGATCAAGACTGTCTCAATTCCAGAAGGCAAGAAGATGTAAATAAGTAACTTTGGAGCTTGTACTGGAGCTGTCATTACTGCTTAGGGACTCTGATACGTAATGTGTGACCTCTATATCCCATCATTATTTTGTCTACAATAGACTGCTCTCATACTGGTGATCAAGCTAGGAATCACTCACAGAAATTTATACATTAATTTTGAATAACAAATATGTTTGAGAAAATTAGTCTGTTCACAGATAACTCACAGTTACCACCCTGTGATAACCCCTTTTTCATTTATGGTGAGTTAAAAGGTTGGAAGCAATGATGTTGTGCCTCTTTTTCTCAAAGTTTAAGGTCATTTAGGGAGCATGCATTTATAAGACAGAATTCTTTTGTACTGTGGGCTTGGATTTTTTGATTATTGAAAAGAAGCATACAGTTTTGAACAGCAAAAATGATAGTACCCTGCCTTTCAGGTAAGAAAATTTTAGATATTTCCATTCTAGAAGCTGTGACTTGTTCTTGCATGTGAGAAACTACAGTAAAAGAGACAGCAGATATCCAGTGCAGTGGAAACTGTGCAATGTACTGGCATATGCAGTTTGGTGCAATATATTCTTCAAATGTATGCCTATGCTGGAGTCTGCAGTATCCCATCGTTTTTGCACATGTCAAAATCATTGAAGACTGTTGGAAATTCCTATAAGGAAAATATATACTAGTGGGGTTTTGGTGTCTCTCGGGAGGAATATCACTAGGTATTCCAGGAAACTGCTTATGAACAGAGAAAGGGAAACTTGAAAGACAAGGGTAAATTTTTATACTTAGACCACCACTTATATTCTTTTAAGAAAGACAAGGAGAACTTCTATCTTACTTTGGCAATATATTTAAAGAAAATTATATTAGATTTAGAAACCATGTAAACAATTAAATGAACAATAGGAATCAAATTCAAGTGAAGATACATTCTATATGCTTCATTATAATTCTCTGCAGTAGAGAGATCCTGATAACATCCTTCAAGTCATATGTTATCACTTCTGCCAGTTATTATTAGAGCTACTTGAAAATTAAATTAACATCAGTACAAGTGAGGACAACAAAGCCTGATACTCAGGCTGATGTCTGGTCAACAATGCAGGATATTTAATTTTGTTTTATTAATTTTTTTTAAAGCATCTAACTTACCTTATTCACAAATGGAAAGTCCGTAGAAGACACTGGTGGAACCTTGGGAGGGTCAGAGATTATTATCTGTGTGCCTTCAGCTTTAGGCTGATCTTGATCTGATATATACAAGCAAGTCAGAGCTGATTCAGTTTACCTTTTTTTTCCTTTTATTTTATTTTTTGAGGTGTTATAGTTCTTCTGGACCGAGTTATGATCAAATTTTGATTTTCAGATTTATAGGTACTTCCTTGAAACTCCTGGTTGGTCAAAGCAATTTCTTTAGTCCCCTTCCTGAGTTTACTGCTACACTAAATCAGGCAAAAAGCCTATGCTGACATCTGCAAAAAGAATTTCTTAGAGAATTTCGTGGGCTTTTTTTACAAGCTGATTCTGCCTTTTTCCTTCAGACCTACAATATGTGCTTTCATTGTTCACACACCAACTTATGAATATGTTGATGCCGTTTTCTCTTTTTTTAAGCTCCCATCTGAGTTCTGTTCATCACAGATGTTTAGACACACAGCTGTCCATCTACAGTGGTTCTGCATGAAAGACCATGGCTGTTGTGTACAAAGAAGGGATTCAGGAAAAATGTACTATAAATAGATAGCATTGTCTGCTTCTTCATTCTCCACTGGAGTCCTAAGTTCTGGAATTGGAATATTTGCTACTTTATCAAAATAGTTTTTGCCTTCTGCCTCCACTAAACTAAAAGATGAAGTGCAACCTGAGCATTTATTCTGGCTGTTATTTGTGAAAGGTTTCCATTCTCTCTGAAGCAAGGAAGCTGGCTACTCTGGCAGGGTCCCAGGCTACACGTAGTGCATGGTGAACGTGGGCACACAATGTGTGCCGTTGCACAATGCGGCATCTACACCTGTACAAGTCGGCAAACTTCACGTAAGATAAACTGTTTAAAAATGCTTCAAGGTCATGCTATTAATGTCTTAAAGCATTTGATTTAGAGAACAGATCTGCATGCAGCATGATAAGCCCCTCTGAAAACTGTGGAGCAGCAGCATAATATCTGAGAGCATTGTGGCAAATTGGGAAGTTGAGATGGAGCTGCTAATTATTCCAAGGCATATTTCTGAAAGGACAGGAGGTGTGGGATGTTCTCTGCCAAAAGCCCCTATTTCTTGAATACTCTCACCATCTCCATATGCACATATGAAACTTTTAAGCTATGCTGTGTGTGTATAAGCTGTAGATAATGTGGTCTTATCTATTGCTTGAAACCTTGAAAATCAGTAAGATACAATTCAATAATGATGAGGGCAGCAGTGGAATAATTTGGGTAAGACTAGATTATCAAAAAACAACGAAGAAACTGCAATTAGCATCTGTTACAAACCCCCAGGACTATAAGAGAGTGAGGGAAAATATTCATAGAACAACTCTGGAGTAGTTCAAAACCACACAGTACTGTCCCAGAGGGGACTGTAACTGTCCAAACATCTGTTAAATTATAAAGCCACTGTAAATATAGATCAGAGATTCCTATGCACAAATGAAAGTGCGTGGATCCTAAAAAAGATTCCTATCCTTAGTTGGGGGATACCATATCAAAAATATTGTGCTAATAGGTCAATAGGAGAAGCTATTCTGAAACAACAGGAACTATATTAAGGATAAATGAATACCATTGGAAAATTCTAGTGAAGATGTGCCGTTTCAAGTCAGGAATATATCAATAAAAGAAATTATAATTTCACAAGAAAAAGAAAATCTTTTTAGTATGAGGCTAATGTTTACCTGATGCAGTGTTATTCGAAGTACAATATCTACATAGATATATAGTTATATAGATATATAGATATATATAGAAGAAATTAGTAAGCAATTTGACCAGAAAGAGCATTAATGGAAGTTTATAAATGAGTCATTCAATAACTGTCTGAGATGTTGTTAAAGGTTTAATAATAGCTGTACACACCTTGAAATTGCTAGAAATGAAATAGAGAGGAATTCTCTAAGAAATTTCCTTCTTATTTCAGAGAGCATATCCCTCTAATTGTCCTCTTCTTTTTTTTTTTTTTTTTCCCTTTGAAAAATAAGCCATTGTTTCTCTTCCATATTGGATAAGGATTGGAACACCTGCATAAAAAATTGTTTGAGATGCTGGCATTTAATGGTATCTACCTGCTGACTCCTGCCTTCATTGGCCAGTGAGGATGACCAAATGTTTGACTTTGGAAAGGTTTTGAGATATTTGGAGAAGGTTGTTCATCTGCCTTTTAAAACATGTGGTTTCCACAGGAGTTTGATGCCAAATGGAAACAACTTTTCCTGATGCCCCAAGCTTTTGTTTCCCTCTGGCACTTTCATAGCAATGCACCAAAATTCCAGAGTTCCTCTTTTGGTGCTTCATCCAGGTAAACCAAGGTATATCTGACTGAGGTGTAGGTTCTTGACCTCCATCCACTTGCTCAACAGAGGTAAAGCAAAGAAGCTATTTGAGTGACCAGAAATAATTTCATTCATCACTGAGTTACAATCAGTCTCTTATTGGCCATTCTTTTGCTTCTTCCAGCAGCATGAAAAGGTGCATGCTACAATTTATAATGTTAATGCGATATGAGAGGCACACATAAGAAAACCACTTGCTTCACACTGGATATCTGTGGGAGGTACCCATTTTTAAATATCTGTAGCACAGGTAATTGAGTTCCAACATATTTCTTTTTTACTCTTTCTAGAAGAATGGTCTATAAAGTAAGAAGCAAAGAAAATTACTTTTAAGGTACTGTAGTTTTTTTTTAATTTGAGCCATAATGGAAACTTTTTGTTACTCTACTATTGTATTTTCTTTTAAGAGAATATTTACATACCCAAAAAGAAGTCCTCTCCATATTTGGAGATAAGTACTTTAATACAGCCACTTATGTTGTGGATTTAACCAGGTATTTTGCAAAAGAGCAAAATACTTGCTTGTAAGAGGCTGTGATGACATGGGCATCCTGAGAATATAAATTTTTATGAAGAATAGGCCCCCTGGCAATTACAGATGTGTTAGTGACTTTCTGATTTCACTAAAAATATCTCAAAATCCACTCACTCTGTGCATTTCTGGTTTGCAAGAATTTTTAAATAGAAGAGAAGACATTTTACTTTCCTTCTATAAATTACAGTTTATTCTCGGAAGCCATTTCATACCCTGCTTTTATTTACTTCTAATAATTCATTTTTTTGTCAGGCTCCAAAGTGGGAAGAGATGAATTAAAATGCAGAGTTTCAGAACTTCCTCTTTTCTAATTCTTTTTTTCCTATGGTTGCTTACTTAGTCTTATAATTGTCAGGATATGTCACATAGTTGAGAATTCAGTTCTCTGAAGTCCCCATAATCTGCCTTCTTCATTATGGTAAAAATGCCACAGTTAACTCTCTCTTTGAGTCAAATTACCATGTTATTCTCTCCGCCCTGATTTTGGACCTTGTCGATAAAAATGTATTCCACCATGTAGCCTGCCCCTATCTTGTTCGTAGTCAACTTTTTCCCTTGGGATTCATTTTCATCTGTGGTTGCTGAATTCATTCCCAAGACTTTATTATTGTTTTGAGATGTGTCCTCAGTTCTTCTGCATATATTGATGACTTGAATATTTTGCTGCCTCCTTTAGGCACTGAATTTCCTCTTCAAGTGCATGGACAACCTGTAATCCTGAACTCCTTGACAGAGACTGCCTATTTCTTGACTTATCTCTACCTTTTTAGGTAATCTCTGTTTATTTCATCTAAAATGCTGTACTTTTGGCCCCTAGATGGATCTGTCTCTTTCCAACATGCTTTGTTGATGAATTCAGTCACTCTCTTCATAAAGCTATGAATGTGATGGAACAGAGTAGTGCAGTGATTTTTTTTTTCTTTTGTGGGAGGGGAAAGAATTTATTTGCTGAAGAAATTAAATTTCTGGCAACTCAGAGCTGTTTGTAACTATAGTTTCAAATGTGTGAACTAACTGAGCCTGAAGAAACATTTAGAAATATTCAAAAAGCACTGCCATTGGCTTTTTACTAACTGATAAGGCATGTAGCTCAGATAGCTCAGCTGTCTGAGGTGACTTGGAAGTAGAGGAGAGAAAAACTCTGTCCCACGGCAGGAGCTGCTGTTTAACTCCACTGGGTCAAGGAGGAAAAGCAGCACTAAAAGAAATACAGTGGCCTTGTGGCTGATTGGAATTGAAGCTCCCGTTGTCATTGAGAACAGCATTGACAGCAGAGCATGTTAAGAAACCCATCCTCAAATGTCATATGATGTCATGAATTTTACAGATGTGACAGAAGGAATGTCAGTCTGCTCAGACAAACACGTGCAGATCTGAACTTGGGTCTTCCATGACCTGGGGGAATAATCTAACCGCCCTGACATTGAATAAGAGGGGAGACAAAGCAAACTGGGATCTCCTTAAACACAAAGCTCTGGAGGATAAAACAAGCAGTCACAGGGTTTATTACTAGTAAAATAACATCTGGTGAAATGCATCCCAGTCATACTCACATTCATGGTTTTTTAAGCATTATGTACATTTATAACTCATGTCCATGGAGAACGTACAGCTTAATTGACAGGAAAAGCAGAGACTGAAAAGGAAAATAGAGGCACAAAGACTGCAAATTGTGTTGCCAAAAGTAAGATGGAAGCAGCACAAAGGTTTCTGTTGTTTGTCACAGCTAGCACCCATCCTTCCAGGCAGCATTTGACCACTCCTCTTAAGTTATGTTCTTATATTCATAATATATCCCACATAAACTTTTCATTTGCTCTTTGCTCCCACACTTCCACCTCCTTTGATTACAAAACAGACTCTTAATATTATACAAAGATGCATTTTAGATATAATAGTAATTTATTTGTGATATACAAATGATAGAAACGTTGGGTCACTTATGGACATTAAAAAAGTCAGTGGATCATTAAATGAGATTAATTCAACTGTGCACTTTTACATAATATTTGATGATGTTTGTAACCCCCATGCAGTTTGGATATTCATAACAGGGACTAATCTCTGTGCCCCTAATGGTGTACTTGCTTCTCACATAAGCTGAACGTGTTTGTCTTCGAGATGCCACTCCTGATGTTCAAACCTGAGCCTTGTAAAAGCTACTGCCTTTCCATTCTGGATGCCCCAGTGCCTTTGCTCAGGGCTGGCCGCAGAAACAATGAACTCACTTTCAGTATTCACAGGCAGCGATGAGAGAACATCAGTCTTAGTCATTCAGAAAGAGAAGGCTGCATTTAAGATGTTGGTTCAAGAAAAACACAGAACAAAGTGACACCTATCACTGAAGATGAAGGGAGCCTGTTTCTGCCCAACACAATGATAAAACTGTGAACAGTTCATACCTTTCTGTAAATGACACCCACAGGACTCCTTATTCCCATTCCCTGAAAATATTGCTAGGGTCAATGAAGTGCAGTGCTACCATCTATACTGCCATTAAAATGGTATGTATCAATTAAAAAAAATAAAAAAGTTTGACCTGTGATTGCAATCCATGCAATCCATGACTGCTTTTCCTTGTCCACCGGGCCAAACAACACCATGCCTGCCCTTCTCCCACTGCTCCTCTTCATCCCTCTCCCCACTGTTGCTCACATAAACACCTCTTCAGGTTCCTTTTGGACTTAGCAATCCTCTCAAAGGGGCTAGCTAGGGGGGTATGCCAGGTTGAGGGTAATTTTAGACAGTAAGATACACAAAATCCATGCTCATGTAGCATAGGAACTGTACTTTAGCAAACTGGAGACTATAGAATAATGTCTGGGTGCTACATTTGAAAGTGACTGCAAGGATTTCAACTTTTGTATTTCTTAAATTTTTCCAGTGGTGCACAACCCATGCTCCTGGTTTGTTTGGATTATGGACTCTACAGTATTTTCTCTGATCACTCACTAGTTTTAAATATTATGAAAAAAGCGTTTCTGCAGCTTCTATCTGCTGTGCCTTTTCCCTCCACACCTATTAGACATTTTTCTGTGCTTGTTTCCAGAATAAAGGAGCTCCTCTGAAATTGCCACAGTGTTCGAGTTTATGGACCTATTCTTTTATATTACTTGCTGCCAGCGATGTCTCATGCTTGATCAAAGGTGACAGCTGCATTCTTCAAAGGGACAATTGCACTCAGGACATTCAGTAGGTGTTAAGTGAGCAGCAGTTATCTGTGATACTGCTGGTGGCCAAGACCCACCAGAACAGTAGAGGTGCTGTTACTGCTGCTCATCCTGCCTGCTGCAGCAGTTGGCAAGCACTGCCAGTCAGCAGGGAATGGTTAGGGTGAAGGAGACCCAATCAGGCATACTGTAATTTACATCGGATTGATGAATGCGTGAAGAGTGTGGAAACACCAATTAGGAATAAAATTGTGGCCGCTAAGGATTTTGGATGTGCTTCTCTCACCCTCTGCCCCTGAGTACAACCCAGAAAACTTGGAAGGTCTGGCAGATAAAAGAAATTCAAAAGGGAAATTCTGTGTGCATCAACAGCTTAATTTGGATTGCATTGCAATGTTTGTAATACTTTGCAAAATGTATTACAAAATGCTTATTTTGCAAAATTTTTACCCAAGTTTGAAATGAAAATTTAATTTTCAAGTAAGGGTAGAATTATAAATCATTTATATTCTCATTCTAAGCTTGGTTCCTGATTATAATAATTATCTAAAACTAACTTTTGATATGCTTTTGAAAATTTTTATTCAACTCCAGTAGAAACTTGAAATAAATTTCGTGTTTCTTTTCTAGAATGCACTGCTTTTAAATAATCAAAATAATTTGGCAGGTTTTCCATGCTGTGTGAAACAGCCTTACTTTAACATTTTGTCCTTAAGCCAGTATTGTGAGTGCTATGATTTTGATCCATGTGACCTGCTTTCTGAGTCTGAGTCCTTCCTCTCCTTCTGTTTTTGTGTGTGTGTTCCCAGTAGAGTGATCGATATCATTTATCTCAGTATAGAAGAATTGGAGTTGATATTGATTATGCTGTGTTAGATTTTGAAATTCCTTTGTAAATGTGTAAAGCCTGTGAACATCTACCATTCATCTACCCACACCTTAAAAGAATCATCCTTCCTCTGACCACATAATTGCTAAATTGTGCATGCAAAATGGCTAGAGGATATTTTGTCCCTTTTCCAGCAGGTTATCAGGGAAAACTTGCCAGAGAACATCGTGTTGTTTATATATGCTCCAGTTTAAGAACTCAAAGGTCAATAGTTGCCAAAAGCAGTTTCACTTAGTAACTTACTACTTTTCCCAAGCTCTGCAGCCTGCCTCACCAGTGATCCTTATCATTTATTAGTGCAAGTGTACATATCCAGCTCCTAGATCTCTACCCATAGGCAAGTAATCTTGGTTTACTGAAATAATCTGTCTACTTTCTAGTATAATTAATCATGATGATTAATTACCTGAATAAGCAAATATTACCTGTAAATACAATGAGTTTACATTATAATGGTTTTGTTTCCTAGCACTTCTTACTGGCTGAATCTGCAGTGCAACTTGATTGACTGAAAGTTTTCCCTGGTTTGGATTTAGCCTTTTTTTTTTCTTCCATGAAATAGCCAAGAACTGTATCCTTTTCTGTTTTGTTTGCTTGCTTGCTTTTTAAATTAAAAAAACCAATTACACTAATTTTTCTAGATCATGAAATAGAGTGTTACCAAATATTTAAATTTCATCTGCTTTCAACAGCTTGATTTTGTCTGCAAATGACTTATGACACCCTATTGATTTAAAAGAGTTGTTTCTGTTGCATGCTGATGGAATTGAAACAAAAATTAAGGTTATCTTTTTTTTTTTTTTTAAATTCTTCTTTTATTTGCAGGTTTTCCAAACTGTTGATTTAAAAGGAATAAGAAATAGATATTCTTTTCCATTTTAACAGTTATTTTAAATAACATTTCCAGGCAGGAAGTTCTGTTAAAGTTGAGAGATTTTTGTTTAACTGAAAGGTATTCCAAAGTGCTGATAATAGTCCTGTCTTTGGCAAATGCTGCTAATAATTCTGTTCATTTCAGTGGGGTTGTCCTTTTCCTGAACATTTACCTTTGGTGATTCTGATGTTTAGCTGAAGTTATCTTTTAGTTAAAACTGTCCAATAATTATCGCTCAAACCAACTCTGTGCAGAGAGTACCCAGGTGAAAAGGTGAAGAACAGAACTTTATTTTTAAATTTTGCAGCTCAAAAAGTTAAGGCATTCATGCTAAGTCACTTCATAAAAAATCCAAGTAAAATTACCATGGTGCTGAAATTTGCAGATCAATTGTGTACATAACTTAAGGATTTTGGAATAGTGCTATCTTTTTAAATGTGCATCTGTTAAAGAAACAAACAAAAAGGCACCAAAAAACCCTCAAAAACCAAACCCAAACTCAAAAATACAGAAGCCTTTTTATTTTATCTAAAGTAGAATGCTTACATAGTAAATATATGATTCTGTTCAAAGAGACTTGGACTTGTTTTCTTCTATTTGTGATGGCATCATTTAATCAAATAATATAGTTAATGAACATTAGAGCAAAAAGAACAAAAGAAACCAAATGGACAGTGATGAGAAAGCAGTAACTGCAGTACAAGAAATTTATCTAAGAAAATAAAGAATTCGATTATCATGAAGCATCTGAAAGAAAAGGAATGAAAACAGATTGTCATCAGATCCTTTCTTGTCCCCAAAAGTTTGATACCATTTCTTTAGGGAATAGTTTGCAAATGATATATATAATATGTGTAACGCAACCATAAACAGCCATGTAATTTGCCTCACTTGCAATCTGTTCCATGATCTTTGTTCTTCCCAAAGAAGAAAGAAAAGGTGCAGATCTTGAAAAGGGGGAAATAAATCAGAGCTGCAGTTAATAAAACTGGTTTGGGACCCTAGAATTGTAAATGTTTGTCAGTTTTTCTTTGTGCATATTCCAGAATTTATGCTAACTCTGGCTTTTTAGTGTCTTTGTGGAATGTTTGTTAACTCATTTTAATACAGGTAATGTTAAATATAGCAAACAATGAAGATAATCAGTGGGAAATTGTGTTATAGATATTAAAATCTAGATTTTTGTTCAAATATAGAAATATTGAAAGTAGTCTCCTTGTGACATGGGCAGCAAAGTATTTATCCTCTGCTTTTTCTTGGGCTTTGTTAGATTTGTTTGAGTGCCAATAAATGAGCAGGATTAAAGATCTCCACCCATAGTGAAGAAAATTACATATCTGAAGTATTAACTGGTATATTCAGTGATGTTTACACTTTCTTTCACCAAACACATTATTCGCAGGTCTGTGACTCATCTGCACTTAGACTTTTATGGCTCTCTTCTTAGCTAAAAGAGGGTTTACTCTGCAGCGTCTGTGAGACAGAGGGAATGTCTCCAATAAGTTGCTGTCAAAGCATGGGAAAACAAAATGCCATCATTTTTGTTGTCCTTGTTCCACTCCACTCCATCCAACCCCCAGCTGCGCATGGCCACCTGCCACTGATCCATTCCTTGTCCCATTTTCATTCCCCCTTTGAGGTTACACGTGACTGCACCGAGCAGCGCTGCCCTTGGGAAATGATCACACAACACCGTCCAGCAGATCCTGGGCAGACACAGGAGCAGCTCGCTGCAACCTGGAGCCTTCAGAGGTGCTCAGCCCAGACATGCTCTTCCTGACAAACCTTATTGTGTCTATTACAGGATCACTGGAGTAGAAATGCAGGGTGTGAAGCTTAGCTGGGAATGGCTAAGGAGATGTTTCCATCATATCGTAAAATCTGTGCTATTAATGCCATTTAAATCCTGTTTCTTACTGGGATACAACCATGCTTCTTCTCTCCTCTTGCTTTGGCCACACCCTCTCATCAAACAAAACAGTCAAGGCAATCAGAGAGTATTTCGTGCTGTAAAGGCTGATCTAGTGATAATGTTGATTCTTCAGATCTGTTTAGTGAAAAAGGAAAATATTTATTGCAGATAATGACATTCTGGGGCAAAAAATGAAAATGGCAGCAGATAGTGGAAAATGGTCTTATCTGAGTACTTAATTAATTCCATTTTAATACATATCTGAAATAAACCCTTAAAAAAAGTCCTGTGATTGACCCCTTGAGTGCATACAAAGTAAAAAACAGCACAGTAAAGTGATGGCATAAATTAGAAGAAAAAGACATCCCTTGTTTAGATTTATACATTATGCTTCCTACATGTATGCACAGTGATGACTGAACAGTCTTAAAGGATTAATATGTATGCAAGTTCTTCAGTTTTACCCTCAAATCATTAGTTTTGTGAAAAATAGGAACAGAAAGAAAGCATGCAGCATAGAGCTGATCAAGCAAACAGTTTACTTAGTGTTTTCCATATGTATTTAAGCAGGATTTCCAGGTGTGTTCTTGAAAATAAACCTATTTCTGTCAGAGAAAATGGTAAAATTTGTACAACCTTTTAAAAATCAGTATTTGAATTTAAAGTATTGGATTTGGTGCCATTTGAAGTAAAATTGTTGACCATACATCTGAATAAGATTCAGAAATTAATTTCTGCTTGGCCTCATATTAGAAAGAGAAAATGCAAAACATGCTTATGCTGTGACAGATGATTGACTGCATACATGGATGCTGTGATTTTTGTGTTTTGCTCCCCCTTCAAAAAAAAAAAAAAAAAAATCAGATAAAACATGAGAACCTCTAACAGGCTGAAGTGTAGCAACAGCAACAACAATACAGGCTTAAAGTATTTAAAAATATTTTTTTAAGTAATGGAAAATGTTTTATTCCATTGTAGTGTTGAACACAGCATTAGTTCTCTATGGCAAAACATGCAAAATTTATGAAGAGAAAAAATAATGTGGTTGTCTTAACATTGTTGTTTTGTGCATATGCCTTGCAACAAAGGTATTTAAATACAATCAGTTTCATAAATATAGTAACATATATCAGCTTCTCAGCTTGCATATTTTAATGCAAACTATTACATACTTTTGCATATTAATCCTAGGGGGAAAAATGTCATTTTTGTATGTTTGCATTAATGTTGTCATAATCATCTATCTGATCTGTCTTAATTGTCTCTGGGTAGTGACCCAAAGAAGAATTGCCTTTTTGCAACATTTAAAGATTAATGTAAAAAGTCTTATGTTTTTTGGCCTGATGCACAATTAAAACCACTGTGGGAATAAAGGTCTTTGTCTATGACAGCTACCTTGTCTCTCCTTGGATTCTGATTTTTTTAATTTGTCTTTTGCCCTATCTTCCATATCATGTTTCCACTTTGGTCTTATGCTCTGGCATCTCAAAATATTAATAAAATATGCTTTCATAATACCTTTTTCCTTCTTTGGAAATATTTCTGAAGAAGGCACAGTTGGGGAAGCAAGGGATACCAACGACTGGTAAATCCTCATTGATTTTCCTTGCTCTTACTCATTCTTTTCTGTCCCTACCTGAGTGACCTCTCAGTGTCTACTGCTGAAGTATTATTGTCGTTTATCATAGATTCATAGCAAGCAGGGCTGGAAGGGAGATGGAAAGAATGTTCAATCCCTCCTCCTACCCCGAGGCAGGAGCAGCTGTATCTAAATCTTCCCTGACAGATGTTTGTCTATCCCGTTTTTAAAAACCTCCAGTCTGGGGATTCCAAAAATTCCCTAGGCAATCTATTCATTTACTTCACTGTCCTCACAGTGAGAGAGCTTGTTTCTTCTTTTGTCTTTTCTAACATCTAAACTCAATAATAAGCTCCATATTGCAGTTTTCAGCATTATCCTCTCTTGCATCTTCAACAAACATGGACAGCAATCTGCAGTCTTTCTCCTTGAAGCCCCCTTTTTTATATTTGAAGATTAATATTTGAATTTTAATACCAGGTTTTCTCTTTTCTTATCATTAAGACACCTTAGAATTTGGTTTTCCACCCTTGTACATCCCCATTTCCTTCCTTCCTTCCTTCCTTCCTTCCTTCCTTCCTTCCTTCCTTCCTTCCTTCCTTCCTTCCTTCCTTCCTTCCTTCCTTCCTTCCTTCCTTCCTTCCTTCCTTCCTTCCTTCCTTCCTTCCTT